>CM054814.1:3734247-3845630 GCA_028984105.1 Lavandula angustifolia | reverse complement strand
GTGATCTTTTCTCAAACAGCGGACGATTTCGAGGATGATGGACAACCTCGTATATCTCCTCAGCCGGTTCCACTTCTTCCGACTGAGTCTCCTCAGTAATCGATACGCTGTACTTTGTCTTTCAAATGCGCCTCTATACCACAAGATCGTCCAAGATGCCTCCTCCCGAGGTAGGGAGGGAGAAGCTGTGCTTTGGCCGGAACCTCGTACGTTCCAATCTTTGTAAGCCTTCTTTTCTTTGGGCGTGGTTGGCACGTGGAGGCGCTCAAAGAGTGGCACTTTGGCAAATGTCCACGCCCGACCGACTTCTTCTAGCTCGGTTTTGAACTTTACGAAGCTTGTCGTCGAAGCATCGAGAATCAAAGAAATAACGCACGATTCGAGATGAGTCCTCGATAAGTATGGACATCTTCGTCCCATGGGTCAGCTCGCCTTCACACTAATTAATCTTCTCTCCTGTAGGTGTGGCGACATCTCGTGCCTGTGCCTCGAGCTCACCATAGAACTCCATCCAAACCGACCCGGACACCATCAATGATCGCCATCATCAGCTGAAGTCTCGGCCTAGACAAACGATCGAACGAGCTAAAGGCCAGCGCATAATGAGCGACGACGTAGGCGAGCCCGCGGTACTTCCGGCAACAACTCGATTCTTCTAAGCAGTCAGCTTACTCAAGGAGATATCGTCTCCCGTTAAATGATGAACATAGAGTTGAGCTCCTTCTCCTTGTATCCTGGCTTCTGGAGATATCCCACAGGGCAAAGAAGATCGAAGGATGCCTTCAACGCTGCTTCTGATGTTGATACACGAGTGGCTCGACTCCCATTTCTAAGGGTCACCTCCTCACGTAGCGAACCGGGATACCTCTCGCCATCCGTACCTTCCACCATCCGCCGCTGTGGCCAAACCCTGGCCACTTGCTGGGGGAGATACGACTGGGGGTACTTCGTGATCATAGCTCGAGGTCGGACGCTCCGTGAGCCGAGAATAGCGGGCTCAAGGTGTGTGAAGGTCCGCCCTCGGCGGAGAACCATCGCTTCTGGCTCAAACCGAACCTTTAACTTGATGATTTCGACACAGCGGGTCATAACGACGCTTATGAATATTCGCAAAAAGCTCGTTAGCACTTGAAAATATAGTAAGTTAGTTTGAATTTTAAGCAGAAACGGCAGTTGGAATGAGGCGAAGAGCTTCTGAGCGTAAATGCTTATTAATTTATATGAAGATAAAATTGAATGCGTAGAGCTCTAAGGATGAAAATGAAAAGATGTATTGTAGTGAAAATGAGAGATTTTATAAGATTTGAATATCAACCGGTTTCGACTTTAACTACCGGGATGAAAACTCATTTTTAATTGACGTAATGTGATTTGATGTTATAAACTAATGATTACTAAGGTCGCCTAACCTAGACCCACGTAAGATATGTGCGCTAAGGTAAGGTGAGAAGACACGGATTAAACGCGGCCAAGTAGCATTAAAGTCTAAGCCTTTTTAAATGAAAACCAAGCTTTACCGACTTAAACCTTAAAAACTTAACGGCGGGAAATAAATGCCTATTAATCAACTCAGTGCAAACGACTGGATATAATAAATGGCAGCATGCTTCCGAGAATAGTAAGTATTTAAACCACGCGACAACCTCTTCACCGAACTTTTACGATCAATTGCCAACACTGCTACATACGGAGGACATTTGATGTGCCGATGACCACGTTCCTCACCGTATCGTCTCGATTCACCCGACCGAATCAAAGTACTGAGTCTTCCGACCCGTCTTACTCGTTTCTTTCTACCGACTCGACTCGCAGGATCTAGTGTACCTAGCTCAACTCGATAGCTCTCTCCGAATCGTTCTCGCCTGGTTTGGTCAAGATGTCTACCTTTGCTTGTCAAGATGTGATCTTCTCCATTCTCGATATCCTTCTTCTCGACATAGTCTCTCGATGAAGTGGTGTTTCCCATATCCACATGCTTGCATCTCGTGGGAAGAATCAGAATGCCTGAAGTTATAGCAATCGTACTGTGGAGTCGCTAAAGAGATGGGGAACTTCATCCCCAGATATACCATAATCTCGCAGCTTGTTGTCGAAGCCAAAGGATTCGGGGCACAAAACTTCCAGCCAGCTCATATACTCACTTTCGTGAGCGGACGCCGCCACCGAATGCCGCTTTGAAACTACTACACGCCTGCCCATGAACCGACATGTTCCGTAAGTTGATTTTCGATCTATCCCGCATCCCGCATAATCGCATCGTAATAACCTATTAGTATAAGATTATCAATGCCAGGATACCACAACCCCGCGTTAGGTGTTCCTTTCCGATATCGTGCATTACGAGTCCATACGACTTCGCTGGGATTCGCTTTGAAATTCGCGCATACACCTACAAAAAGATAAGTTGGTATCAGCTTCCCGCTTTTGCCACAAATATAGTAAAGAACCAATAAAAGCTCTATAACCGCAGAGTTAATAGAAGCCCTCTTGTCTAGATCGATTTTGAAATTTGTATTCACGGGGATTTCGATCGGGCTTTGCTGAGTCGTTCCCAATCTTTTCGTGATGGGCCTCGAGCGTATTCGGATTGGATTGATGAATATTCCTTCGTGTGATTTGCTTTTACTTGAAATCCAAGGAAGTAGTTCATCTCTCCCATCATAGACATTCAAACTTCTCCTTCATCATTTTCTCGAATTGTCGACATATAAACAGCTTACTGCAACATTTAAATGATGTCGGGCCCACGTAGATTCGCACCAAGTAGGATGTCATCTCCTCGACTTTTTATGTTGAACAGGCGCGATCTACCGTCCCCCTTCCTCAAACCTTTCTCCGCGTAAAGTCTGATAGGGTATCGTACCAAGCCCCGGGTGGGCTTGTTTTAGCCCATAACGGTTTCCGAAGTCTCTGTACACCTCACGTCCCCGCTGAAAGCCTATTGGCTGTTCTGTTATAGACTTCCTTCCTTCGCACGCCGGTTCGTAAACGCCGACTTTACATCCATTTGATATACTTTAAATCTTTGATGCGTTGCATAGGTCGGGAATAGACGAATAGCTTCCAATCCTAGACTGGAGCGAAGGTTTCATCAAAATCTACCCCTTTCCGCTGATACAAGAACTCCCTCGCAAAAGTCGGAAACCCTGCTTTCTAACATCAAGTGAGTTTTCATCTCGCTCGTTCTTGAAGACCCACTTGGTACCAATCACGTGGCCGATGCTCCAGTTCCTGGTCAACAAGCTCTCAAACTCGTTTCGAACGAACCGGTTCACTTCTTCTTCTTGTATGGCAATGATCCACTCAACATCAAGTAATATTAGGTCCCTCTATTATTCGAGGGTTGTTTCTCTGTGGACAAGAAACAAGAGTAAAGTGAGCTTTCTCCTTAACTTACTTAATCTGGATCTCTGGCCCTAGTACTGTTGGCCGATGGATCTCCTATGATAAGATCGAAGAATGGGAGTCAAGCCTTTAACGTTCGCTCAGTTCCGGCTTCTTTTTCGAGACTACTTCGCACAGTCAATGTGGAGTGTTGGGCATTTCAAGATACTACCGTTTCGTGACCGCAGTAGTTCAGTAGAAGGTTTGGATCTACTGGGTTTCTGGGTTCAGGGGCACTAGCTCTGGAACATTTGACGTGTTCCCCCTGAGTTTATATTCTCAGGAGAGGTCTTAGCTTAGGGCACCGGAGCTCCTCGGTCAGACCGTTGTTACCATGTTGATTTTGTCCGGTAGAATCAACCGGGTCGGCTACGTTGCACTGGGACGGGGGCCTCGAATTCTACCTCCTCGTCGACTCATCATCCCAACAATGCTGGATCTTTTCGCATTATCGCTTAGTGCGAGATCATGAAGCCTGCTGACATTTTCGGGATTGGCCCTTTTTTGATTTCCCGTCCTCAAAAATAAACTCATCAAAAACAACATGAGGGCTTTCTTCCACGCAAAAAGTCCGATAGTTAAAGACTCCAAGGCTTTACCGACATGGTATCATCCAAAAAGAATTTGCATCTCGGTATTTGTCCTTTTACATATGTAAAGGACAAATACCGAAGATATCCAAATATACAAAAATTCCAACATAAATCCTATTTATTACATAAATCCTATCTATTACATAAATCCTATCTATTCCAACATATAAAATTTGCATCCAAAGATACAAAATTCCAACAAAATTCTCATTATTGTGAATAAAGCAATGACAACCAAAACTATGAAATGAGAAATAGAAGGAATTCTCCCTTTCCATAGTTCTGGCAAAGTGCCCTCTTCATGTGTTGTTGGTAAGCAGTGAGCGATTCGAGTGTAACAGGCGTGTTGCCAGTAGCATCACGTTTCCCCGTAACTTTGAGGGTAGTCCCGAGTCCGCTAGGAGCGTTCTTCTGTTTCTTTAAATGTTCTTGTTCTTTCGCTCTAGCCAAGTCCGTTCGCCGAGGTGCGGTTGCCGATGCCTCGTCGCTTGATTCCCTCCTTTTCACAAGACACTTTTTTACTACCGAGTTGAGAAATTATGTTCCTTTGTCTCTAGTGAATTCTTTGTATCTTGATGTCCTTTTCCACACCGAGCTTCTTCAGCAGCTGCGTAACCTCGGCCCATGACATCGATTTGTTGCCTATGAAGACGCACCCACATATATCTTTAATAGTCAGCCAATAACGACGGGGGCATACTTCTTTCCTCTTATAGGTCCATGTGTAGTGAAAGCCTGAAGGATTCCATCAAAGGGAAGGTGACGGAACTGGTGGATTGCTATTCTTTGTCTCCGTTTCCTTCAAGCATGCTTCATACTTTTCGTCTTTGATAAACAATTCATTAGCAAGCCCTCTAACTTTAGAGTTCTTGGCTAGCTTGTTCATAGTCTTGAAGTTCAGGTGACTAAGTCTCTTTTGGCCATGACCCATCCTTGCCTTATCACTAGATTTTGTCTCGAGCAAGTAAGCAAGCCTCAAGTTATGCGGTTTTCCAGCTTAGCAACGTTGTATATTCTTTCTCCGCGAACCCGACAACACTATTTTCCCCTCGTAGATTTGTCAAGAACATCACGTAAACCAGCAGTCAAAGATAACTCTATTCGATTATCACGTGCATTGACTGATGTAAAGGAGATTATGTTGAAGTCCTCGAACATATGTTACTCTTGGAACCATGCAGTCCCAATGTTCAAGCTGTTCCGTATCCCCTTGTATAGCCTTTCGAATTGTCACCAAACTCACTCCCCTGGGACCATCTTCTTGTACGTAGTTGGTCGCGTGCTCTTTCGATAAGTCATGTGTCTCAAGCAACCCTTGCCCACAATCCAAGTGGTCCTTATGCACCCGCAAAATGTAAACAGCTTTTAGGTACCCTTTGGTCTGGGCTTTAGGTCCTTAAGTGTTAGTGGGTGATTTCGAACCCAGATCTCTCTGCCTGGACCTTAGAAGTCCGAGACTTCTTCTTCTCGAACCCCGCGCCTCTTCTTCCCACGGGACTTGGAGATACCGACTTTCTTGTAGTTTTGGGCTCGGGAGCTTTCTTCTTCTTAGCCGTGTGCTCCTCCCGACCCTCGGGCTCATAATAGTACGAACCAAACCGTGTGTTGGATGCTCATATAGTGGTTCCCGGGGCTAGAACCTTTGTCGTGGCTTGCTTCGTAGACACTCGACCGAGGTGCAATCATCTTCCGTTTGTTCTTCGCCTCGTGTGTTGATTCAAGACACTCGAACTTTTCCTCTAACGAGCCTACATCGCCCATCATTTCGAGCTTTTCGATGTTGAAGTGGAAGCTTCATGAGTGTAGCCAAGTCCTTCTTTCGTGATCGTTAGCCTTTGAGCTCCGAGCATACTTTCCAACTTCTCCTTAGCTCCTAGGTATTGTTCCCCATCGCCCTCGCAAGACCTCATCACTTCTCCGAAGTGATTCATAATCCTTTTCGACTTCTCGCGAGCTTCGACCGAGCTCAGGCTATCTCGCATCTTTCTCGAACTTGTCCTTGGTCGAACCGATATACGAGTTTCTTGAAGTTGAGACTTAGTCATAAGAGATTTAATCTCTTCTCGAGTCTCACAACCGCATTCTCCGAATCAAACTAGAGACCTCCTGACAATTAGAAGAAAGTCTCGATTTTCAGCCTTTACCTGCTCTAGCCTCCCGAATGGATCTCGCCGAACTCTCTTCGCTCAACTTGATCCGCTCCTCTGGTGAGATCATCGTATGCTTGTACCACATCTATAGGTTCATTTGTGACCGAGCACGTATCGTGTGTGCTATGTGAAGAAGAGGTTATATTGGAGTTTCCCGAGTTTACCTCAACCTCTTCTCCCGCCATCGACGATTCTCGTTAGCTTGATTCAGGATCTCGACTCTCCGACCTCAATGGTGATAAATGCAGATTCGCCTTCGAAGAATACATGAATGTATCTTCATCGATTGAGCCATCGGATATCTCTCCCTGCGATGTAGCCCGCCTCCTTCTGGGCAAATACCAGATCTGCCTCCGCCGTTCGCTCTTTGAGCAAACCGAGTTCGGGACAATCGTACCGATAGTGTCCCCTCCATTTTGCGCTTATAGCACACGTACGATCCGCCGCCTTTTCCACTCGAGTCAGTTGGATGGACTAGCAAAGCAGTTCTCGAGTTCCCGCACCCTTAGAAGCGTTTAGGATTCTTCCCTTTTTCGATAATCCTTTTACCCGTGGAGAATCTCTCGTGGGTATTTCTTTAGCTTCCCGACTCTTTCCTTTTCTTTGATATTTGAGAGCTATGAGTGCAAGCCGGCCGCAGCGTATGTCTTAGAAAACTTAAAGGATCTCGGCCGCGTGCTACCGCCTTGCCGGAAGAAATAAAGGTCAGCTCTAGTTTTGCCCGACCGTCGCTTTGAAAGCATGATCTATCTCGAGTGTGAGCCGGAGCACCGGAACATCGCTGGGGTAGGCGTGCTCAAATTCCTCCGTCTTTAATTCTCAAAATATAACATCGGGAGTTAGAGCATTAAGATCCGAGTAACGTAAATAAGTAGCAAAACGAATCCACTTCGGGCCGCGGTAGGCTCTCAAGATCTTCGTGTTCATCTCTTTGTTGGTGAACGCCCTCCCTCACCTCGCTGATCACATTGATCCGGTTAGTAAATCTCGACGCTTAGCCCGCAATGGTCTCACTGGGCCTCCATGGCAAATGTATCAAACTTTTGTAGCTCTAGCCCGAGCTTATTTTCTTTGATCTCGGGGCATTCCTTGGCTCGCATGCAGCCAAGGCATCCCAAAGTTCTTTTGCCGTCTTACAATCTTGCACCTCCCCCGAGGTGTGAATCACCGAGCGTAGTCGGGATTGCATTCCGCGCAACTCGGCCCAGGTTGTGCAGCCTTTTTCTCTTCCGGGCGCGGAAGGCCGATTCGTCTTTTGCAACTTTAGCACCGGCCTCGTGCTCCTACACCTCCTACACACGCAAATTGTACGATGCCGTCATACTATCATGCAACTCGATGTAAGGTGCGCCTCCATTCTCACGCTTTATACCGTATAGTTCTCTACGGAGAACATCGGCACCATCCCATATACCGGATATATCGACATTTTGGGTAAGAGTATAAGGACGTATGAAGAGATGCTTGTGCAAAGTGAAAAACGTTTTCCTGGATCTGTTCGAGAAGACCAGGAGTTTCCGTAACCGATGATCGAAGAACACCATTGCTTCGATACCAATTGTTGGTCCGAGACGAGAGTCGTGTGTGGGGGGTGAATACATCTCGAGTACTATCTCTTTTTCCAAACGCCGAAGGACACCGAGCCGTAGGTTGCTATTGGATGAATAAAGGCCAAATAGTAACCTTCTCTGATCGTGGGTCGAGTGTGCCAACCAATGAGCCCCTCCTACCGACTTTTGTTAGTGCTTGATTCTCGCCGACTTAGTCCGGATAAGTGTGTAGGCCCCTGAGATTCGTCTTAGTTGAAAACGGGATTTTCACAAGTTAAAAGATTTTGGCTAGTGCACTTTTCGAATACATTTTATGCAAGATATGAGTTTGTAAGATATTTGTATGCAATGCAATAAAATAGTAAACAACACAAGCAATTTTTAACGTGGCTCTGGATACGCAAGATCCTTACGCCCACGGCCCCGCCGAACAGAGGTCTTGTTGATTTATCTTAGCAAGCCTCAAGCAAGGTATCTCCGGCAATCGGACAGACCCTTCTAAGTTATAGTCCTTAGCGATTTTTACAAATCAAACCTAAGTTTGAAGGGGAGTGGAATTTTCTCCAACTACGAAGGAGTTCTTACAATAAGAACAAAGCCACTAAAAGTGAACTCCTTCGAGATTCTAAGCTATAGATATAAACGTTGAGCTTAGATAGAGAAGAGGGATCTAAAGAAAGAAACTCTAGAGAAGAACTAAGGATATTCTCGCTAGGCAAGTTCTTCGCCGGATTATCTCTGAATGCGCTAGTAGTTGTTTTGAAAGCTTGAGCGTTTGTCCCTTTTCGATATCCCGCGCGTGGAGCTCGGATTTGCTTCTCTATTTATAGTTGTGACCTAGGCATTTGCCCGTTGGAGAGGACGATGCCACGTGTCAGAAGCATCCAAGGAAAACGGCCATATGTTCGAATTGTTGCAGCAGAGTTGTTGGTTACTGTGTATGAGAGCAGCTTTAGTTGGTCAGAGCAGGTAGTGCTTTGACGACTTCTCATTGGTCAAGGTTTGTGGTAGGTGAGATATGTCAGACATCGGTCTTCATCGGAGTTGACACTCACTCATCCTCGTATGATCTTCTGCTGACTTTCGAATGATGTTAAAAGTTGGGTCGTTTCCTGTCGGATACAGTAGACTTGATGCAGTCTTTGTCTTCTTCGTCTGAGTCGGCTGATAAAGATGTTCTACTGAGTGTAGTCAGCTGATGACTCTAAAGGTACTGAGCTTTGTATTATGAGTTCTTCTACTGATGTCGGTCAACTGATAAGGTGTCTTCTACTGAGCGAAGATCACCTGATGACTTGAGAACACAAGCTCTTACACTAATTATGTGGGGTTCTGGAGAGTAAGCTTCCTACTGAAGATCAGTCCAACATTTTACCCCGTATAGGACTTAGACACAAATAATAATGAAAACAAAATCAATCTAGCCTATTACATCATCTAGTCCTATCGACACTACACTACTGATACAAGCTGGGTTTTGGGATCCTCAATTCCATAGCATGAAACACTATGATTTCCCCCAATATTGTTTTACCCAATAAATTGCTAAGTATCTTCTACTGACTCATAACCCAATAGCTACTGTCAAGCCAAAGGGATAGATTTCAACGAAACTTTCGCCTCCAGTTGCAAGGTTGGAGGCAATCGTGACTATTCCTAGCCTACGCAACATATCAACGCTTCCGTAGTTTATAAAATGGATGTAAAGTCTGGTTGTTCCCCGAACGAGCGCATCGAAAGAAGAAGTCTATGTAGAATAGCCTCCGGCTTTCGCTAGGGACATCGAGTTTATAGACTCATAAAGGCTCAGACATGGGTTAAAAACAAGCACCCGTGGCTCGGGTACGATACCCCGTCTCGAGTTTCTTCTTCTTAAAGGTTTTCGAAGGGCACGTAGACCGCACATTATTCAAGCATTCGACCGGACGACGACATATTCACTTGTGCAATCTACGTAGATGACATAGTATTCAACTCAAAGAACGTCATCATGTGTCGCCAAGTTTGAGAAAATGATGAAGGATAAGTTCGAGATGTCGATGATGGGAGAGATGAATTATTTCCTCGGTTTTCAAGTCAAACAATCTGAGAAGGGAACATTCATCAATCAAGGTAAATACACTCGAGACCTTATCAAGAAATTCGGTTGCACATCCGGCAAACCAATCAAGATCCTGATGAACACGAATATGAAAATCGATCTTGATAAAGAGGGAGTATCAGTAGACCATACTGAATTTTGTGCTATTATTGGTTCATTATTATATCTAACTGCTACTCGACCTGACATAACTTATGTTGTAGGTGTCTGCGCTCGATTTCAGGCGAATCCTAAGCAGAGTCATATGGACTCAGCAAAGAACATTCTCCGCTATCTCAGAGGAACACCTGACATAGGTTTTTGGTATCCAGCAGATGATAATATTGAACTAACTGGTTATTCTGATGCTGACTATGCAGGATGTAGGATTGACCGAAAGTCAACTTCTAGAACTTGTCAGTTCCTTGGCAGTAAGCTGATCTCATGGTTTTCAAAGAAACAGCATTCAGTAGCGACGTCAACTGCTGAAGCTGAATACATGACTGCCAGAAGTTGATGCGCCCAAATCCTTTGGCTGAGGCAGCAGCTACGCGACTATAACGTCATTCAGAATGAAGTGTCGATCTTCTGCGACAGCTCTAGTGCAATTGCAATCACTCAGAACCTTGTACTTCATACTAGATGCAAGCACGTGGACATCAGGCACCACTTCATTCGTGATCATGTCGAAAAGAAGGATATCAGGATGGAGAAGATCCATACTGACCATCAAAGGGCCGATATTCTGACCAAGCCTCTAGCTGAAGCAAGATTCAGAGAACTTTCAGTAGAGCTAGGTCTGCTGGACCCTACTGACTCTAGTCAATAAGTGGATTCAGGAGAGGAGCATTCAACAAGGGAGAATGTTCACACTCACTACTGAACTCATTCAGTACATAGAGATTCAGAAATCGTCTACACGAGGTATCAGCTGACTACGATGTTCAGCTGACAGGTTTGCGTATCTCTACTCAATATCCAATGAAATATTTTATGCATTAATGATTCAGATTCAGCTTCGTATTCAATGCCTTAGAAAATGTCATTTAATATAACGGTTTACATTTAATACACGACATTCTATGCTAAGTATGTTGAACTCTGCGGTGCATTAAATGCATGTCTAATCAAGTTACTTCTTTGGTTATATGCAACTGTAATTTGACTTAGGCGGCTATTTTGCTTATTACCTATTTTATAACATTAAATCTTAGTCGTCCATCTCATAAAGCGGATTCAAATAGAACCGTGGATGAAAAACTGTTCATCTTCTTGATCATATAAAACACGTTCAAAGATAGAAAAATCGCCATTTTCGCTCTGCAACTTTCGAACCCTAGAATTTTCTGAGATTTACTCTGCTATTTTCAAACAACTTCCATATCTTCTCAGAAATTACTTCGGTAAACTTTCATGCATATTCAGTATCTCGTATCTCTTTGTAATATTTTCTTCAATACTGATATCTTATCTTACAGATCAAAGTCATGGCAGCAAAGAACGTTGCAGTCACTGTTCCAGCCAACCTCGTTGAGATTCTGGAAAAGGACCGTGTTTGGTGTGAGCCAATCATGGAATTTGACACCTGTGAGTTGGATCTCATGGAGGATATCTTTGAGGCAATGAGGGAGTCTGGAAGGTTTTCTCTCTAGGAAGCCAGCCTTCTTCCTTCCGAGACAAGTTTTAGAGTTATATCTGAACTCTGAATCCATAGATGGAGATATTAGGGGTCGGTTTATCATTCATCATGTCATAGACCCCGTCCGTGCTGACTCTGAGATCAAACAAATGTCTATCCGAGAATCTCTTCAACGGAGTTTTCAGCTGCCCAGCACCGACATCAATATCTCAGGCTACAAAGATGATATGCTGGATGAGTACTTGGAAATATTTTACGGCGAGCCCACATCATTCAGGGCTTCCTTTCCAGAGAACGCGATGCTGCCTAAGATAGAGCACTGACTTATATAGTCACTCAGATCTTGACTAGCCAGACAGGGTCATTCGATCAGGTGTCTAGACCCAAGCTGCAAATGATGATGGCGATCTATGACAGAGCCCAAGTCAACTGGACAGAATTCTTCCTTAAAGAATTCATGACTCAGGCCGCGAAGTTTGATAAGGCTACATGCAATCTAACTGTCAAGGGCAAGCTTCTTTACGGGATGAAGTTGACAGTTATGATAGAAGACTTTTGTGGTGCTGACCACCACGTCTATGCTGACAAGGGGTACTTCAACCCTAAGAAGGTTAGATTCCACAACAGGCGACAGCAATCCCTTTCAAGAATTGGAGCAGGGCCTGCTGAGCCCAAGAAAGGTTCTAAGAAATCTTCTACTCTGACCAAGAAGAGGTCGTCTCCCAAGACTGCTCAGAAGACACCGTCGAAGAAGCAAAAGACGGTCTCTAAGGCAGTAGTCGTCCCTCCGTTCAAACTGCGAGATAAGGGAGACTCTTCTAAGAAAACTGTCTCAGCGGAGAAGACTACATCGGGCCGACAAGGGGACAGAGCAGGTGGAACAAGGGGTCCGGCGCTGAGCCTGCTACTCCTACTACTCAGACCCCACTAGATATTCCACCTCTCAGTAGCATCCCGTCTGCTGAGAAAGAAATGACTCCGATAGAGGTTGAAGACTCGGAGACCGCTTCTGAAGCCGAGACAATCGGGATGGAGGCCTCAGCTCTTCAAACCAGAGCCTCCCGAGAAGTCTCAGAGGCCATTCTAGAGATATCGAGTCACTCTGACTTGGTCACTCTCGCCAGGCAGGCTAGGCTTCATATGTTGATCAGATTCTAGGAATGGTCAACCCTTAACAAACTGATCCAACACCATTCCTGTGAACAGCTACACGAAGAGGAGCTCATAATCCGCGAGAAGATAGGCTATTCAGAGCCTGCAGATCTCTGCTCCATGGAAGACTTAAGGGCGGCTATGCTGCCATGCTGAATGACAGAGTCCCAACTTCAGCAGCCGAGCCTTCAGATGGGTCCGACCCTGATGATCAGGACCCGCCCCATAATTCAGGCCCTGAGAAGCCTGTTGAGGGATCTCAACTGGAAGAGGGTGCCCCACCCTCAACTGCTGAAATCCCACTCAGCATCCTCCCTCCAAGATGCGGCCGGAGTGGTACCTCTCAGACCGCGGACCTAGTATAGCTTCTGCTGGGGTCTGCATTCGAGGTAGCGCCCAGCCCTAAGACCCGACGATCGAAGACTGTGGCCAAGGCACTCAGAAGTCAAGGTGCTCAGAACCGACTTCTGGCCAAAGCTGTCCACAAGACGTGGAAACAGTCAACTCTGGCTCAGAATGAGGAGAAGAAGGAGCTCCGAACTTCAATTCAGAACACACCAGCTCCTAACTTCTCTACTATACTGACAGATGCTCTATCCACTCAGCAAGCCGAGTTCGAGAAGCAACAAGCACTGATGGAAGCTGCTCAGAAGAAACTTCTTGAAGGTTTTAACGCAGCCCAGTCTGCCCATGCTGAATCCATCTCTTCAATGAGTCAGGCCTCATAACTCAGACTCCAAAATATTCAGAAGGCCCTAGAAGAGAAGATGGATAATAAGTTGCAAGCCATTCAGACCGTGGTGGACTCTTCCCATAAGAAGTATGGAGATGAACTTACTGAAGAAAGGAATGAACTCCATGTCCGCCTCGAGAAACTGCAGGCCGCTTTGGATCAGCTAGCCACGACATAAGGTCTGAACAAGAAAATTTTGGTACCTACCCTTGGCTCAGTTGATGATGCCAAAAAGGGGGAAAGGGAAAGAATACTAAAGGCACCGAGGGGAACCAGATCAGTAAGGGGAGCAACCCAGACTCGTTAATCTGCTCCCACTGAACCCCAAGGCACAGGTCAGGCCCAGGGTGTCTCAGAAGCAGGAGATGTAGAGCCTGTTGAGACCGGCCCAAGCGGCTCAGGACCTAAAGACTCAGCAACCCAGACTCCAAGTGAAATTATCAAGGAGGTTGCTGACTTTATCGAGGAGGATTCTGATGAGGAGGAAACTCCTCTGCCTCCTCCGGTGGCAAGTAAGGGGAAGAAAGTGCTGAAACTCCCAACCCCACCGAAGAAAGGAGCTAAGAGATTCATAAGCCCTGAGGAGAGAGCTCAGATCGAAGTTGATGAGAAGCTCGCCAGGGAGATTGTTGAGGCAGAGGCTGCTAATAAGCCCAAGAAAGCTCCTGCTAAGGGCAAAACCAAGGTCCAAGGGGGAAGGAAGCCTGGAATGAGGCCACCCCCTAGAAAGCTGAAAATCGGCGATGAGGTTGATAAGGAAAAAGAGAAGGAGTAGCAGCAACAACAGTCTGGTCAACAGGGTGAAACTAAGTCCAAATCTCAAACCCCTGCTGAGTCAGAAGAAGAAGAAGAGCGTGTTCCGTCGTATATCCCTTCTAAAGCACAAGAACAAGAGATGAAAGAGATATGGGACGCGATGGACATGGCTCTAGACAGAGGTGCTGAAGCTAGACAGATCAGCGAAGCCAAAGAGAGGCACAGGCTTGCTGACTTAGAAGCACTAAGACTCAGGACCGAGAAAGAGGCAAGAGAGAGTGTCCCTGACAAAGCTGAAATTCCATATAAATATAGAAGAAGCAGGAAGCCTACTGATCTCAAGATTCACAGATGGCCAAGAATTAACACATGGATGCCATGGGAGCGGACTCGGAGGTGGGAAATGCTCAAGGCATAATTTATCAAGAGGTACTTCATCTGGAGGTACTGGCCTGACATGGACAAAGTTACAGCCTTTGCTGAATGGCTTCTGGTGAGCGACCCTGAAATCTATGCCAGAGTCCAAAAAGCCTTAGCTGAGAAGATAGATGTCAGAGTACCAGTCCCTAGACCTCTGCCCCCTCCACAGAAGCTTGATGGATCACTGCATGTTGGAGTCATAGAAGGAGAGGTCAGCAATGTCGTCATAGCCCTGAATCTTGATGAAGTTGATCCTGATGATGTGTTGAAGATACAGAAGCTCAGGAGAGATACTTTCAAATGTATGGATTGTCGTTGCCTGAAGAGAAGTCAAGAGATTTCAAAGCTTGGATCCAGCAGTTCAGGAGATACTTAGCTTCTGTATCTTGTTTTTGTTTTCTAGAATAGCATGTGATGTACTGTACTGAATATTCTATCTATAAAACATCATTGGTGTTCGGCCCGACAATATCTTATTGTCTTCATGGCCTTTTTTATTTATGCTTAACACTCAGAATCACCTAAGTGATTACTAACTCAGACACTCACTCCTAATATTTGTGTCTATCTGTTTTTGCTTAGCTGATAGATCTGTTTTCTTTAGTAGCTTGAGGGAACTTATTGTATAAGGTTTATTAAGGGGGAAATTGTTGTTAGATTTCTGTATAAGTTCTGATATTTCTTCCCTGTAGCTTCCCTCAGTAGTGTAGAACTTGATGAACAACTCCACTGATTCTACTTGTAATATTTGTAAAGAGTTTGTTTCTCACAGTTTGTAGTGTTAGGTTTTGGCATCCTCAAATAGGGGGAAATTGTTGGAAGATGATTCAGTAGCCTAGTGCTCAGTAGATTTGAATGATCCCAAAACCCTACTTTGATTGATGAACCATTGAGTTGTATTTGTTTTGTCTCTGTCTCTGAGAGTTTCAGACTCAGTAGACATCCTTCCTACATGGTTCAGGCGTTCAGTTATGTCTGCTAATTCTTCAGTAGACTATCACCCTCAGTACCATGAGAAGAAGACTCAGTAGTGCTGGACTCAGCAGGAGCAGCATACTGAAAAGAGTCAGTGGAATGAACTCAGCAGGAGTAGTTCACTGAACTCAGAGTTGATCTTCAGTAGAGCTAGACTCAGCAGGAGTATGCTACTGAACATAGATCAGACTCAGCAATGGCCAGACAATCTCCTGACTCTTAGTAATCTTATAAGTCAAATCAGCAGAGTCATACGAGATATAGAGAAGTCGGCTTCAGATCTATCTTGAAGTCTGTCTGTCTCACCTACTTTCTTCAACCTCGACCAATGACAAGCAGCCAGCTGTCTACTTTCTGATTAAAGCTGCAAGTCAACACTTTTCCGAAAATGGAGGGAAAGGACTCTGCCACCATACTTTAAAAGAGCCGTTAGCTACCCAAAAGAGAGAGACACATGGATCATCGTCTCCAATGGATCTTTCCATGCCTCTCATCTATAAATAGAGGGAAGAATTCAAATCGAAGTTCACCTAAGAAACCAAGAACACACGAGCAATTACGAGCAACTCAGAATCGACTTAAAGCTTTCCGCAAGATCTTCAAAGAGCTATTCCAAGTGAAAGGCGACATACTTGCTCAAAGGGAACCGAGCTGAATTCCGACTTGGAAGGTACACGGTTCAGCAAGTATGATGCAGTCTCTATAGTATATCCCCAAAAGGAAACTGGCAAAGTTGCATAACTCATCATCGATCGAACAATCTCTAAGAGAGTTATGTTCCTTCTCTCTGACACACCATTCTGTTGAGGCATGGCCGGTGATGTCAGTTGGGATGTAATCCCACATTCTGTCAAGTAGTCCTTGAACTCATTGGATAGGTATTCCCCACCGTGATCAGATCGCGGTGTTTTGATTTCTTTACCTAACTTCTTCTCCACTTCTGTCTTGAATTCCTTTAAAGGTTTCAAAGCAATCCGACTTGTGGCGATGAAGGTAAACATATCCATACCTCGAGTAATCATCAGTAAATGTGACGAAGTACTCATACCCTCCACGAGCTTGTGTAGACATATGCCCACACAAGTCAGAATGTATCAAACTTAATGCTTCTGTGGCTCTATAACCCTTTGCCTTGAAAAGCCTAGTCATCATCTTTACTTCTAAGCAGGGTTCGCAAGTTGGAAATGGTTCAACTTGGAGAGACTCCAATGATCTATACTCCACCAACCTTTGAATCCTATTTAGATTTATGTGACCTAATCTTAAATACCACGATAAGTTTGGTTTACCTTAAAAGATTCTTTCCTCTTCTTAGGATTTGATGATGAGGAAGCAACATTAATAGAATTACGCGGTTTAGAAGTAATAGTATATAAAGATCCGTTTAATGGTCCGCCACAGATAAAATCATTGTCTTTCATGATAGAAACTTCACTATCAAAACTTGATTTATAACCATCCATGGTGCAGAGTTTTGAAACAGAAATAATATTTCGCCTAAACTCGGGCACATATTAAACATCTTTAAATACTAAAACAGAATTATCAAAAGATAGATTTAAAACTTCAATAGCAATTGCAGGAACTCTCGATCCATTATCCATTGAGACTACCACCTCACCATCGTTCAATTCCCTTTTCTGCAAGAAACCTTGCAAGGTGTAATAAACATGATCAGTTGCCCCCGAATCCACTACCCATTCGTGGGTAGAAGAGGAAACTAGAACAGTCTCAGTTACAAGAGCGACTCGCGTCTCTTTCTGTTTTGCCTTGACATCTGGATAATAACTCTTCCAGTGTCCTTTCTTACCATAATTAAAGAACCTTCCTTTCTTCTTTCGCATTAGCATGCCGCCGATAAGGACCGTCTTCTTACTCCCACTGCTCTTCTTGAATTGGCCATCCTTTCTGTTCTTTTTCTGGTTTCCGCCTTTCGGAGAATTCCTTGAACTACTAGGGATATTCAAGACTTGAGCACTCTTTCCCTTTCCAATAACCTCTTTGACCGCTACCAAAGATTTGAGTAACTTACACATAGTAAACTCGTTCTTAGACATAGCGGTCCTAAAACAGAAGTTCTTATAAGACCTTTGCAGAGCATTTATTGGGACGGTAAGATATCTCTTCCACTTTGTGAAATTATTTAAAATTGTTAAATCCGTTAGGGTTTGGTTGGTGAGACTGGTTAGGAACTCAAAAAATATTCGAATAGACATATCTGAAAAATATAATATAAAAGCATGTATGAAATTAATATTTGCACATAATTCGTAATTAACCATCATTGTAACCTTTTGAAAAACCAATGATAGTTAAATACTCAAATAGCCCTAGAGATCACACTCGTAAGCCACTCAGGTGGACGTTTACTCGTGTACCCCTAGACCAAGCTATATATCTAGCTCTTTAATTCTAATCCACGTCCAGGTTCTTTAAGACGAATGGAATTAATAATCCGATATATCTGGACCATGTGACATTTAATATTAAAATGCGGGAAGGGACTTCTCAGGAAGTTGTACTCGCAGTGACATCTAAGCTTTGACCATTAATTTGATCGAATTAACATCAAATTTTCAAAATTGCCATACTTAAGCGAACCATACCGCATTCAGTTTGATTTAATTGGTCATCTTATTTAATTATTATCAGCTTGAGTACTCGTGTTTACTAGGCACGTAAGCCACTCAGGTGGACGTTTACGACTTTGCTCCCACTACTCAATAATAATTAAATATTTCATTAGAAAACCCATCTCACAAAACTCGTGGTTCAAAAATACAAGCAAGCCACTCAGGTGGACGTTTACTTATATAATTGTTCCACTTTTGTGTAGGGTCTAATTTATGGAGGTCCGAGTTAATGTTTAATATCCAATTCGATTGGAGACTATTAATTATTTTATTATTTGCTTAGTCTTTTTTCTTCAAAAGGTTCGTTGAATCATGCATCACCACATAATTCCAAAAGCATGCAATTTCTAAACGCACATAATAAAACGTGCTCGCGGTAAATTAAAACATGCTTTAAAACGACGTAAATCCTATTTACATG
This sequence comes from Lavandula angustifolia, assembly GCA_028984105.1. Classification (NCBI taxonomy): domain Eukaryota; kingdom Viridiplantae; phylum Streptophyta; class Magnoliopsida; order Lamiales; family Lamiaceae; genus Lavandula; species Lavandula angustifolia. The sequence goes on along the minus strand of CM054814.1, from coordinate 3,827,144 downwards.
CTTTTCTAAGTGCAATTAATCTTATAATCGCATGCTAAAGCATAATAAAAAATAAACGCGCAAATAGGAAATAAAAACGTCGTTATCGGGCTAAAAACAAACAGATAATTCATATCTATTACATAGCCCGAACAAATACAACTCTTCAAAATCTTGAAAAATCTTCGAATTTGAAAACTGCATAGAAAACTGCATCGTCGCCATGTCATCAGGGTGTTGCCCGCGCGGCCGGTACACGTGTACGGCTGCGTGTCAACAAGGGCCGACGCGGCGCGCGCTACGTTAGCCGCCACGTCATCGTCTTCTTCATCCAGCAGAACACGGCGGCCGCCGCCGCTCCAGGCCGGTTCTCGGCCGGCCGCTTGCACCCAAGGGAGCGCCGGACGACAGCGAACCAGAAGCCGCCTTCCCTGCTCGGCTCGCAGCCTGGAGACGCGACGCAGCGGAGCGGAAGTGCGCGGCTGCCGCCGCCTCCCGCCGCCTCATCCCACTGTGTCCTACCTCCCCGTCCCTTCCACTCGCCTCACTAACGTCAGGGCTGTGAATAATCGCCGCCAATCATCGCCGATACGACCTGCAGCTGCACAATTCCGCAGCTCCTCGTCGGCGACTTCCGCCGCTCGAATCGATCCTTTTACGAACCGCGATTCCTTCAATTGATTGAGGGGAACTGAAATTCGAACATCCTACGGCCACCATGAACGGATTCCGGCCGAATTCGTTCATCAATTTTCCTCAATTTTTGAATTCATCACCGGAAAAAAACGAAAGTGAGCAACAAAGTTTAGTTTAGGAGAAAATTACCTTTTCATTTAATATATCTAACCTTTCAATGCTTTAGTTTAGTCATTCAAGACTTCTCTTCTCGGAAGTCGCAACAGTTACACTAAAATATCACGCTTTAGTGTAGGAAAGAATCAATTTTATAATCTACCTAAGTGCGATTAATAAAATATCATGCTTTAGTGTAGGCAAGTTTGTCATTTTTATAATCTCAAGAATCAATTTTATAATCCTCTTAATCATAATCATATCCAAATATTATGTGAATAAAATATGAGAAACTAGATCTTTGTTCTCTTATGAAATATTTAATCGAAGCTAGAGAAAAGAAGTGATCATCGAAGAGCAATTCCAACCTTTAAAGAGAGACAGGGTAGTTGCTCTATTTCTTTATATGAGCGTCTTACCTTACTTCCGAGGGAAGGGGAAACAACGCATTAGCATGAGTGGTCTGCGTGTATACAACCTCTTTATGGGACATTGAAACCATTCATATTTAATTTTCAATTTAATGGAGTCCAATTAAATATTTAATTTATTATTTGCCTAGTATTTTTTCTTCAAAATGTTCGTTTCAATTCACGCGAAACCACATAAATCCTAAAGCATACAATTTGAAAGCGCACAAAATAAAACGTGCTCACGAAAAATTAAGCATGCTTTAAAAGAAATTAAATCTTATTTTTATGTTTTTCTAAGCGCAATTAAACGCATAATTGCATGCCAAAGTAAAATAATAAATAAATTAAAAACAGGAAATAAAAAGTCATTTTCGGGATTAAAAAAGCAGATAAATTGATGGAAATATTAGGGGAGGAAATTGTACCTTCCTCCTCCGTATGTTGTTGTAGCTCTGATTGTTGCTCCTGTTCAGATCTTCTGATCTGTGTCTCGGCCTTTTTCTTCCTCTGGGTGGTCAGAGAACTGAAGAAAATAAGATTTATGTCTCTCTCAAAAACGCCGTAAGTGCGTTAATGTGTGTGTGTGTGTCTGATTATGAACAGAATACTAATATATATATATATAATATATATATATATATATATATATATATATGCTTCAAAAGTCAATATAATATTAATATTTGTAACCCATTAATTTAATTATATCTCTAATGGGCTTCTACATAATTAGCCCATAATATAATTAATTAATCTATTGATCTACTAATATTTATCAATTAATTGGCACAACCAATTAGTTTCAGATAAATAATATTATTAAATAATGTAAAATACATTAATCTATTAATAATGGTTTCTGAGAGACAATAAATAACTAGGCAACTAATTGGGTCAGATCAGAGATTTAATACAAGAAATAAAGCAGGGCCTCAAATTAATTAATTATCTATGCTCAGCCCAGAGCAAAATTAATGATTACACACAGATTCATTCCACTAGATAATTCGTGTTGACTTACCCCTTAATCCCAAATTGAGCAAGGGCTTGTATTTTAGACTTAATCAATCCCCGTATTTAAGATAGAAATATCCGTTAGTTAATTAAGTCCACTGACAACTTAAATTAATTAACATTTTATTATATTCCTGAGTAGTACCACTCGTCCTCATTAACACACCCGAACTTAATCAACCGGTCGGGTTTAGTGTGCTTAATCCTTTCGAGTTCCTCGAGAGGATATTATCAACTCATTTTACTAGGATACGGTTGCAAGATACAGACAACCAGCCTGAGCCACAAATAACTACTAACACCCAAGATACGTAGATCTGGTCGCGATAACATTCACCATAGTAGGTCAAAGTGATAGATAGTCAAATGTGCTCAATCGATGTCTTATCAAGCTTAAGACAAGCTAAGTCATTCGAGATCTTGGTTCTCCACTAAGGTCGATCGGAGAACACATCTCACACGTGATCCATCAATACACCACCTTAAGTGTACCAGTAAAGATAAGCAGCCAAGACAAGCCACTTCTTATCTAAACTGCAACTTAAACCGACACTTATCCTTAAGTTGTCTCACTGTGATATACTTGTTTATATCTTGTCAGTTCAACCAATTTGTGTAGTCTTACGTGATACCGGACACACTACACAAATCTAACTTTTTATACGAGATAAAGGATAACATGTGCAAATATATATTTATTAGATAGGAGAATAAAATAGTGGTAAGGACAAAACACATTGTGTACAAGCATAAAATTTGCATCCGAGTATACAAAATTCCAACATAAATCCTATCTACATCAAGCAATGCAAGGGCTGGCCTCGGCCCTTCTCCCTACTGACGAAATGGCGCTGTTGCCGCTGCCGGCAAGAACAGGAATCGCTATATGCACGCGAGGCAATAGCCTAGCCGGTTAGCGAGCGCGTTGTCTCGCGCCTCCCGCAGCAGCTCCTGCCCTCATTTCTCGTCCTTACTGCCACCAGACGTCTAGGCAGCCTAAATCTGCCCACATCTACCGCCGTCGTGACGGTATTCAAGCAAATTTTGCATCCCATCGCTAACGAGCTGCACCGCTCAAATTCGCATATTTTCGAGCCGCAATTAGATCAATTAAAAGAGGGGAAATGATGTTTTGACACTCACGGCCACCATGTAACGGATTCTGACCGATATTAGTCCATTAATTTCCATAATTTCAATAAAATTGCCGGAAAATTTAAGTTAGAGCAGCGAACTTGCTTCGGGAATTCTGATCGCATCCGAAGTCCAATGACCCCATATGACCTATCGACGAGAAGATCGTGAAACGACGAACCGAACGGTGCAAGCCGCTTGGCCGGAGGTAGCCGGACACGCAGCCTCTTCTTGCGCTGCAAGAAGCGGCGAAACCTTAGCCAAAACTAGGGTTTCTCAGCCACTTTTGGGATTTTAGCCTTTCCTCTTCGGTTTTCGTGCCGTTAGACCAAATTACAGTAGAATTATAGAAAAATTAAAACACATTGGCCCTATTATCTACTCATGGATTTTCTCATGTGGTACAATAGGGTCAAAATAGTGGCACGCAGGCCGCCCTAAACACCAAAAATACTCAAAAACGACGATAAAAACCCTAACATGCTCCTACAAAAACAATAACATAGCCTAAAACCTAGCTCTGATAGCAATTGAAAGATTGGAAGGACGATCATACCTGTGTCCTTGGAATGCCTCTGATTTTGCTCGTGTTTGAAGCTTCTGGACTGTGTCTCGGCCCTTTCCTTCCTCCGCGTGGAAGGATTGGAAGGACGATCATACCATTATTGAAGCTTCTGATCTCACACTTTCTCAACTCACGTTCTCACCACTCACAGACGTGCGTCTGTATTTTATGAGTGAATGATAATGGCGTGAATCTATTTTCTGAACGTGTGTGTTATTTATTCACCGTGGAACATTAGTAATTATATTGATAACGACCTTCCAATAAGTTAATATCGGTCCATAATATAATTAATAATAATTGAGCCACATATTTATTAATTAATTGGTCCAACCAATTAATTCTAGATAAATAATTTTCATATTATTAAATAATGTATAAATACATAAATCCATTAACAATAAATTCCCGAGAGAGCAGAATAAATATTGGGCATCTATTTGGGCCAGACCAGGGATACAATACAAGAAATAAAGTGGGCCTCAAATTAATTAATTATCTACGCTCAGCCCAAAGCAAAATTAATTAATAAATACAGACTCATTCCACTAGAGAATCCGTTCTGACTTACCCATTTATCCCAACTTGAACATGAGCTTGTATTTTAGACTTAATTGATCTTCATATTTAAGAAACAAATATCTGTTAATTAATTAAGCTCACTGACAGCTTAAATTAACTAACATCTTATTATATTCCTAAGTAGTACCACTCTACCTTATTAACACACTTGAACTTAATCAACCGATCGGGTTTAGTGTGCTAATCCTTATGAGTTCCTCAAGGGATATTATCAACACAATTAATAGGGATAAGGATGCAAGATATAGATAACCAACTTGAGCTACAAATAACTATTACCACCTAAGATATGTAGATCCAGTCGCAATGACATTTACCATAGTAAGTCAAATTGATAGATAGCTAAATGCACTCAGCTGAAATCTTATCAAGCTTAAGACCAAATTAAGTCACCGAGATCTTTGGTTCTCCACTAAAATCAGCTAGGAGAACACATCTCATTGTGATCCATCAATACACTACCTTAAGTGTACCAATGTAGACAAGCAGCCAAGACTAGCTACTTCTTATCTTTACTGCAGCTTAAACCGACAACTCGTCCTTAAGTTATCTCAGTTGTGATAACTGTTTATATCTCGTTAGTTCAACCAATTGTTCAATCTATTGTGGTCTACAACACACTACACAATCTAACTCTTATACAAGATAAAGGTCCAACATGCGCGAATATAATAAATCAGATAGGAGAATAAAAATAGTAGAAAGGAAAAACACACTGTATACAAGCAAAATTTTTGCTTCTAGTATACAAAATTCCAACAGATCAACTGTTTGAAGATTTGAATCAGACCTATATGTTGAAGTTAAGACAATATTGGACAAAGAGGGTCTACCACTGAAAGCGTCGGAATACAGAATTATTCCTCATCCCTTGACCTTAGATGGAAACATCTGCATGAAGGAAATAGAGGAAGAAGTCAAGATAGCCATGGGTAAGAAGTCCTTGTTCCTACACGTCAAAGAAGATCAAGCCGCCATTAATAAACTCAAATAAAATATTTTTAAAGCTTATGGACTTGAATCGCCTGAGGCGAAGTAAGCTGATTTTAGAGCCAGCCTTCAAAAGTTCAGATCGCAAAAGAGCAGCTGATTAATCTTAGATCTTGAATTGATAGTGATAGCATGATTTATGTTATTGTAACTTCACTCATCTTTTGATGAAATTTGGATCATTTTGGCCAAGACAACTACTCATTGTCGCAATGGCTATATTTTTAATCATAGCACTGTTGATCACCTAAGTGATCAACACACACTCACACTTATGCTTATTGACTATTATTTGTGATGTCTTCAGATTCATAGATTGAATTGTAATGGTTTTAGCATCATCAAATAGGGGAAAATTGTTGGGAATGTGATTTAGTATAAGATATGATAAGATTTGAAGATCTAAAAACCCCTAGCTGAGTGATAAACCATATAATGCAATAGCTTAGTTGAGTTTAGCATGTTAGGAATTCAGTAGGCTTGTTAGAGTTCAGTAGCTGATATACTAAGTAGCTTATATTTTTTCAACTGGTTGGACTCTGCATTGAAGACTCAGTAGGGTTGTTCAAAACCTATTGAATGTGTGTTGCATATCAATACAACAGAATCAACCTACAAGCTTAATCATTCAGAAGAATTTTAGTAGAGGACAACTCAGTTAAAGTGTCCTAGGTATCAGAGGAAGTCAACTCAGCATCGGCCTTGAAGTTTGAACAAGCCTAACCTACCATTCATCCTCGACCAATGAGGATCTGCCAACACTCTACTTGCACTAACATAAAGCTGCCCTTAAGACTGAAAAAAATATATCTCTATAGTAGCATTCAAATTCTAGATGACCATTTTCCTTATCTTTTTTTGACACTTGGCTAAGTTCTCTCCAATAGATCTTTCCATGAGTCAAGACTATAAATACAAATCGATCTTCAAGTAATGAAGACACGACCGGGAACACTAAACATTCAAGCACTCAAAGCTCTAGCAATCTCAAAGCATATCCAGTGAAGAACTTTCTATATAGATAGACATTCTAAACAGTTCTTCACTCTGGAGTAATCTAGTTCCCATTCTCAATTCTAAGCTAACCTTGTTAGATCACACTCTTAGACATCAAAGGAGTCCATATCTTGAACTGTTCTTATTGTAAGAACTTGTTCTTAGTTGGAGAATCTCAAACCTTGTGTTTGAACCCTTGTAAAATCACTAGGACTATACCGAGTGATCTTTCCAGTGAACGGATAGACTGAGACTTGCTCAGTATATTGAATTTAAGACCTCCTGGTGATTCAGGACAGTGGAGGAAGGATCTTGCGTATCCGACCACTTTAAAAACTGCATGTACATTTATTATTTATTCGCTAATTGTCCATCTTGCATAAAACTGATTCGCAAAACTCATTAAGTCAGATTTTCAATAAGCTTTAAAAATATGCACAAGCATAACCTGAGTTGTTTTTAGTAAAAATATTTTTCATAAAGAGACGATAAAGCCGGGCATACACTTTCCGCACACATTCTTGTTACGAGTTTACTATTGGTAGTGAAGTCGGTACATAGTGTTCGGATATCTTGAACCACTTTGCCCACGCGATCCGAAAGCTAAGTTGGTGGTGAGTCATTCGGCAAGCACATTCGATAAAAGACTAACTTTCGCGTTTTTAAGTCAAAACTAGGACTTAGGTGTATTCACCCCCCCCCAACCCACACCCTTTGAATACTCATCTCCGGACCAATAACTCGTAAGTTGGACATCTAGCATTCTCCTACTTGTTTAATTCGGTTATTGCGGGAACAACCTTGCTACTTTCCTAGCCTTATTCCACGAGCAACTATGGAAAATAATATGTTAGCTACAAACTAGGCAACCTAGGATGATCAAGCCTAAATTACTAGTCAAATTAAATTATTCAAAATTTTTTGAACCCCCTTAGATTAATTTTAAGCACACGAGCCTCACGTACAATCCATGTGTGTGTTTCATATCCCGTCGGACCACTTAAAATTTAGCTACTCATGAAAACGTCACGGCTTTGTGCAAGCAAGGCACTACGCGAGTAGAACGATGAAACATTTGTAACCACTAGAACCGACATGCACGAAAATATACGAACTAAATAGCCAATTACGAAATACTAACTGAAAATGAAATTCGAACTGAATTAAATAAACAAGAGTACCAATCAACAACGTCTTCAATCTCTCCTACGAACGGGAATTTAAATGAACGAAATTGAAATAATCTCCAAAATTCAACATTAAAACTAGAACTAAAGTGTTTTCTTCCTCTCCAACTCTTGACTTGGCATGAAAATAAAATAGAATGGAACTTCAATCGGATTCTTCAGCGGAAACTAGAGTTCCTTTCCTTATCTCAATTTTTGTCAAAATCTTGATCAAAACGCGCCCTTTTTACTTGAAAATACGTTGCCACCTTGCGTCCTCGTCATACACCATATCAACCCTTTTATCTACAAAACTAACAATAAAAGTGCTCCAACTGCACAGTTACGTGACATTTTGCCAGAACTAAATAGGTACGAAAATGACTCAGCAACTATCTCTAGCGAACCTTACCTGTTCTTATGTTGCAACTACATCGTCACCTCCTAAGAAGAGAAAACAGTCTTCTAAGGAGAATCACAAATATCTTTGGCATCGTAGACTAGGCCACATTAGTCTGAATAGGGATCCATAGGTTGGTAAAAAATGGATCATTGAAGTCTCTTCGGGTTGAACAATTTCCAACTGCGAATCTTGCTTGGAGGGGAACATGGTGATCAGGCCTTTTAAGGCAAAGGGATTAGAGCCAATGCTGTGTTTGGATTGATCATTTGGACTTGTGTGGACCTATGTCAACTCAAGCTCGTGGAGGTTATGAGTACTTCGTCACGTTTATTGACGATTACTCTAGATTTGGTTACATCTATCTTCTTCTCCACAAGTCTGAATGTTTTGAGAAATTAAAGGAATATAAGGCAGAAGTGGATAAGAGATTATCAAGTCACTACAATTGGATTGTGGTGGCAAGTACCTTAGCAGCGAGTTCAAGAGTTACTTGAATGAATGTGAGATTATATCCCAAATGAAAGCACTAGGTACAACTCAATAGAATGGTGTGTCGGAAAGAAGGAACCGAAAATTGCTAAAAAAGGCTAAGAGGTCGAGGGGCGGAGCCGAAACTTGCTAAAGCACCTAAGGGTATGTTCGTTTAGCCCACTCTGAAGGATGAGTCTAACAACTCAAATGATGTTACTATTGATGAGACGACGAGTGGAGACTGAGGCCAAGGAGGAGGAGGTCTCTAAGATCCTAGATATGAGCTCTCCTGCTCAGTCTCAGGTTGAGCAACCTATAGAGCTATTATCAATTGTTCCTTCTGTGGTCAGACCAGAATCTCAGGCTCCTAACCTTCCAAGTAAGTTGAGACTGGCGTATAGACTGCATACTTGTTGAACGACCAGCTGAGTAACCAGTGAAGCAATCCGCTGAAGTTGCTGACAATCCAAACGCCCTATCAGAAGTAGAAAAGTTGGTCACAGGTTCATACTTCCTACAACCTAATCTCATAGTGCCTTCAACATCAGTATAGACATAATCTACCAAACAGACAAATTGATATCTTGGAGACTAAGAAGAAAAATGATCAATTTAGTCCTGAGGTGGAGATGTCAGGACATAATGAGTCTGAAAAGGGAGAAGATACTCATAGTAGAATAAGGAAAAACCAGAAGATAAACATTATAATTTAAGAAAAATCGAAACAAATTTTAGAAAAAGGTAAGAAATTAAGAATGTCAAATTGAGAATCCAAACCGAACCGTTTTGCCCCCGCAAGTTCCACACGCCCTATAAAGGTAAAGAAAAAGTGGGAAAGAGAGCGTTTTGTGCGAGCAATTAAATACCCCTCCACCACGCCAACTCAAATTAACAAATTCAACTTCCGCACAGAAATCCTCTTGTTACATTTTCCTTTTTCTGCTAAAAACCTTAAACCCCTTTTCGCCGAATGTCTGAAAATAAGGGCGAAGCCAATAACAAAAATCTCTACGCTTTGCTTCACGTTTCGCCGGAAGCTTCTGATGAAGAAATCAGAAGGGCGTATCGCCAATGGGCCCAAGTTTATCATCCTGATAAATACCAATCTCCTCAAGTACTCAATTGTTATCGTTCTATCTGCTTAATTTACTGATTCTTATCGATGAAACTTGTGTTTGTTTTCTTCTTCTTCTTTTCGTTTTTAGCTTTACGAATTTGATAGTATTTTAATTCTATATTTGATTTCTCTGCTTAACTTGTTTTGTTTTCGCTTCCTAAACTTCTGTGAATAGTTTTCTGACCTATTGCTAACTGGCGTTATATTTCTTTTTCTTAATCGGTTGGGGTGTTGGTGGTAAGGTTGGAAAATTGTGTCATATTTCCTTCTTTGCATTGTTGCTGCATTTTTTCTGAGGTTGAAGGATGGGTGGCCTTTTTTAGTTGTGCATTATTGAGTTAGTTTAATGTTTATATCAGGAATTTGAATCAAGTTCTAATGTTTGAGATTTTCTCAATATTGCAATAAGAGTACTATCTTTAATATCATATGCTGTTCTTATGCTGTTTTTCATTTATTCATAAGACAATTATAGTTGTTAAATACCAAATTGGTAATTGTATCTTGATGCCAAGGCACGATAAAGGCGACCGTATTATCAAGTGGGAAGCCAAATGCCTGTTCTACTAATCGTAAAAGTCTTAAAGCGGTCTATTTTATGTCTAACATGTCCTAAGAATTATGTACTCTCATGTATATGCCTATACTTCTAAATTGTAGAAATCCTCATGCCTCTAATTTTCCACTGTAACCCTCATGATCTCATCAGTGGGTAGAAACAATAGTCATTCACACAAGGACCTTTTTTTACTTATACAATTTCAACACGCTAGAGACATTCTTATCATTAGAAATTAGAATACATCTCTTTTAAGATATATCAAAATGACTTTGGCAGTCTCCTAGAGCATGACATTTTTTCTCAGATTGCTCCATGTTTAAAGCAAGTCAAGACACAGCAGTCTGCATGACTCCATGTAGAATAGTTTTCATATGTAATTGTAGAATGAAAGATTTTTAATCTCATTTATTTCGAGATCCCAAAAATAGTAAGAAGACACTAGACCACAGGAGATAGTTGAAAAAAATAATTTTGATAGTGATCCCGTAGTAGATTTAGAATCCAAATTTAACAATAATAATAAAACTCAGAATCATAAAAGCTGAGCAGAAGTAGCAGAAATCAAGTCAAGTCGAGAGCAAAACAATTGGCAACAACGAGTTAGATATTTGTAACTACTTGCAGGAGGTGATGATTTGAAATAGCCAACTGGAGTAGGTAGAACTGGTTCTTAATTGAGGGTCGGTTGGATTCTTGTTGGCTATTTTGTTAGTTTCGCACCACCTTACTATGTTGTTAATGCTACTTCCTGTAAACTTTGGGGCAGTCTTGGTGCAGATGATCTGATGGAGAATTTCTTTTTCAATGAGTTGGAAGCAATTTAAACAATATTGGGATAAGTCCCGTGGCACGTATGGAACGTACTTCTCTTTCTGGTTATGAAATTTCTCGGCAAGTTAGCCACTTACTTTGTTTTGTGAAAACAGTCATATGATATTAAGAAATTAGGACGCCAAATTAAGCTGCTTATGCTGGTGGATGGCGGCCTCTTAAAGTTAGGGAATAAAAAGTCGCTCTCTAATAACATAATAGATACACCTCACATTAGTGAATGTTTACTAAATTTAGCATGTAAACAAACAATTGAGATTTTATATTGTTCCATTAGGCTTACCCTTGTTCTTAAAATAACTAAGACTTGTCTTGAATAGTGGCAAAACAATATGCTAGTGCTTGATATCTGATTGTTCTTGTATCATGGTTTTCAATATATTTTTCCAATCAAGTTCTGTAAATAATCTGTACTAAATTTTGTTTCACTGATGGTGTCTCAATGAACTCTAGGTGGAGTTAGTACTTTTCATGTGGAGTTTTTGTGTTTCGCAAAACTGATTTCTATTTGAGTTGCTTTTGAGCAAGGGCTGTTTAAGGCATGATGACTATTACGAGTTGTATAACACATGGTATTCTCGCTGTTTAGATGAAGGAGATTGCAACAGAGAACTTTCAACGAGTATGTGAAGCTTATGAGATTTTAACAGATGAAACTAAAAGGATCATTTATGATATCTATGGCATGGAGGGACTTCTTTCTGGCCTGGAGCTTGGCCCTAAACTCAATCAAGTGGATGAGATCAAAGAAGAACTTGAGAGATTGCGGCGTCAAAGAGAACGAGAAAAAAACTCACCCAATATCCGATCATCTGGTTCAATTCTGGCAAATTTGTCATTGCCTAATCTTTTAGATGGTGATGGTATTATGAGAGGGGTATGAACTTCATTAAATTCTTCCAGTCTCTCAATTTGAATGCCTCCTTTGTTGTGCAAAAATGTATATTGGGCGATTACCCGTGAATGTTTGATCTTCTGATTTCTCCACCTATCTGCGGTCAGTGCTGGCAGTTACTGACTTACTTCTATAGCTCCTCTTTTTTTTTCGAATTTACCTTTTGTTTTATTTCATACAAAACTTTAAGGGTTTGTTTGATTTTATTTTATGTGTTAATTTTTCAATTTTCTCTTTTTTCCAATGATGTTATGTGTTTTGTCTTTAATATAAAATGAAAGCCTGTTTGGATGTATAATTTTGAAATTTGAGATCTATATACTTCAGTGAGTATATTTGGTTGACTATTCCGTTTTATATTTTATGTTGTGACCAACTTTAAATTTAGGGTCGGAAAGAAAGAATAATGTAGAAATGGTGGGTCATGTAGAAATAATAAAATAAGATTGAAATTTGGTAAGCATGATAGAGAAAAAAAAAATCAGTACATGACCCCATCTGAGTGTAGTCTTAGCTTTTCTATCTATTTCCTTGCCAAATAAACTCGATTTCATCTTGGTCCTAGTTTAATTGGATTGGCAAGTAGAGTGTTGTTAAGACTGTTGCCCTGAACCTTCTTTTCCAATGCTCATGCAAAATGTCAGGATGGCTATGGCCACTGAAGTTCACTCTGAAATATCTAAGCGCACTTCTCTTGCTATCGGTGGTAATTTGGCTGTTAATGCCGATTCTGGTGGTGGTGCAGCTAATGCAATCCTTAGGCATCATGTATCTCCAGTTTCTTCAGTAGAATTAGTGGGCTCTATTGGCTTGCAGTCATTGGTAGGAGTACAGACTTCCCGGTAGGATATTTGCATTTGTATATTGATGATTCTTCTCCTGTATAGTTTAGATGTCCAAATCACTTGTTTTCGTGTTGTGCTTTCAGCCAGTTATCATATCACTCTACTGCGTCAACCGGCATTACCTTGTCCTTGACAGATGGCTCCATAAATCTTTCGAATACCTGGACCCGTCAACTATCAGAAACAACAAATGGAAATGTATTGTTTTTGCTGCGTTAATCCCATTATGTAGAATAACTATCATACAAAGTTCTTTGTTTCTGCATGTTCACGGGGCTTGTCTAGGCTATCCCCAGGGGTAGTAGCTGAAGCATTCAGAATTTTTCTTGTCCATTCTCAGGGACCGCCCTTTGATAGTTTCTCAATTTTTCAATTACACTTTCCCATTTTCGAAGTAGAGATAAAGAGGGATAAAAAAAAATTCTCAAACAAAAGTGTCAATAGACTATAGCACAGTGGAGTAATGACACTTGGAAAAGATTTGAGCATTTCGGGTGCTAAAGTTAGGGAAGTAGCAAATAATTTCTCCATTAGATAAATAATCAAGCTAATTGGACTGTAATAATGTATAAAATATTTATTTTTTTCTGTCCTGCTAAGTTTCTGCTGTATTATATTACAGATACAACTTTCTCTAGGTGAAGAATCATCAATAGGTGTTGGCTGGAGAAAGAAAGAGGGAAAAAACGTCGGCTTCAGGAGATATTAAGGTTCGCCTTCTTTTTTTTAATTAATTGTTTTACTCTCCCCTTCCCTGGCCGAGACCTCTCACTGGGATATTTGATTCTAATAAAGTTTATTTCAGTCATTTAGGATAAAGATCTTCAATAAGATATTTGCATGCACCTATGGATCTGTTGAAGTCACTCCCCCAGACTCCATGATCACAGTCACTTTAATGTTAGAATTAGTTGCGGATGGCTAGTAAATTCAGTTTATCATAATCGAACATCATAATGTAAATTTATGTCCCTTTCTTAAGATCTATATGCATATTAGCCCTTAATGTTGCACTGTTTATTTTATACACAACAGTTAAATTGTGCTGTTTTTTTTTTTTTTTTTTTTTTTTTTTTTTGGTCAAACGTACTTTGAAGTTTAGTTCTTGTGTATCTGATTTGAAACATTGGTGTAGTGATAAAATTTTAACGACTTCAAATTATTATGCATTGTTGTCATATTAAAATTAGCAGCTCTAGTCACTGAAGAGGGTATATTTACTGTTAACCACTTTTAGCTTAGTATATTCATTTTAGTACATTCGCTTGGAAAGTAATTCTTGTACATCCAGCCACCGTCAGTTGTTTATATTCAGATTGCTGTGTGGCAGATTGGCATGTGTTATAAACTTATAATTGAACAGGGGGCCACAACATTTGATTTTTAAAAAAGTGATACCATTAGTTTTTGATGTATATAGTTTACTTTTCAGTTTATTGGGCTGGCATTAGTTTAGTTTTCGGTAAAAGAAGGTGTTCGGATGTTGGCCTAAAGTTGTGGAGGAGGGGTTTGTAATGGGCGATCGATCTTAAGGCTGATGGATGTAGTTAGTTGAAGAGTTGTACTAGGCGATTGAATTAAGAATAGCATGAATAATACTAAGATTATAGGATTTGTTTGCTCCCGATGCGATTGGCGATCACACCTTTATGGCCTTCCACGCTGGTATCGGAGGACCTATTGTCTATATATGCTTTGGAGCAAGGTTTTAAAAAACGTAAACGGGTTTCGTGGCGTTTTTCCATGGTTTTCACGCGGCGTAAGCCTCGAAAGCGGAACGAGGCGTAAATTTAATTTTTTTTCCCCTTAATAAATATATAATAACACGTAAGTCGAAAATGCTCTTAAATTCAAAATAACAAGTAGTTTTAAAGTCTTAAAATATTGAAAATCAAAACAAATTAAACATCATTCTTCAATCTTCATCATCATGAGTCGTGATCATGCTCTTCTTCATCATCCTCATCTAGCGAAGCGTCCCAGGCTCTGATTTTCCTATGTTGAATATTAAATTATTAATAGTACGTATTTATATAACTCTCTAAGATTTAAAATTAATAGTTAGAAAGTTAAGAGTACGCTGACCCCGTTTCATCATTAAACTCGTCATCAAAGCCGTCATCTTCTTCAAATTCATCATCGGCCGACTCGTCTCCTTGAACTTCATCGTCGTCCAAGCTCGAATACCGTCGTCGAACAACTTCTCCAACATCAAATCAATGTAGTGAGCGGCACGGAGTCGAATACAACCTTTTCCTCTTCTCCATCAACATACGTCCAGAAATTTGCTTTATACGCGCTTGCATTATCGGTGACCACTTGAGCGCGAACTTCTCTCCAACTTCCTCCGCGATGCCCGTCCAAACAACTCGAACAACTTTGATGCATCTTTAATAACATTTGATCGTCAAAGGTCTCATGCCAATTGTTGGCAAGAAAGTTGATAAGGCATCTATTCCTCGTATTTGACCAACCATCGATAAGATTGAGGCGCTTTGGTCTCTGCGGCCGTGTAGCTTTGATCTCCTCGATTGTCTTTTCGGTGTCCTTCACTTGCCTTTGAAGTACTTTGGTGCTCAACTCGTAAGGAGTTGGAATTTTTAACCTCTTCCATAATTGCCACTGACGGCTCTGCGCATGACATGGAATGATGGGCTCTTTGCTACGTTAAACGGGATCCCGTTCTCTATGAAGAATCTCGAGTCGCATCGCAAACCACTTCTCTATTCTCTTTACGGTTTCTTTGGAGGTATTTCTTCACGGGTGACCATAAACCTATCCATTGGTCCCCACCTTACGCTCACTTCTCTGCTCTCGTCGAAGCCGCAAGAAGCTCCGCCATCAACCGTCCATGAACAATTTCACCTCGTTTGTCACTTTTGGACGGGCGCCACGTTTTTATGTGTATGCATTCAAGATGCTCTTTCACTCTCTTCACCCACTTTGTAATTACTTTTGAGCGAACTTGCACTTCAGTATTTGTACCTTTTTTTGCCTTCGGCCGGACGATGGAGCCTCTTTGGTAGCATACTTCCATCTTTATGTCTTTTTTAGTCGTTTTCTTGCGGCTACTTGTGAAATGTCCGTTGATATATGTCGATAATCATTTTTTGTTTGAATTCCATGCTGATATCTTAAATCCTAATCCTAAGTTAGGACTCCTAACTACTAAGTTAACTCCTAATTAATTCTTGCGTAGCATAATTACAATTACTAAAAGAGCGGGAACCGCGTAAGAGGTTTCTTAAATCCTAGCGATTACCATCTAATTCGGTCTACATCTGCAGGCATCCTAAGTTAACTCCTAGCGATTACCATCTAATTCGGTCTACATCTTTGCGGCATTCCTAGCGATTACCATCCTAGCGATTATCCATTCAAATTAAACTTACCGGCGGCTTCGGGGAGGAGCGGCGGCGGCGTTTCGGCGGCGTGGCAGATGGAGGCAGCGGCGCGGTTTCGGCGGCGGGCGAGGAAGGCGGCGGTTTCGGCGGAGGTGGAAGGGAGGAGTAGCGGTTTCGGCGGGCGGGGGGGAGCGGTCGCATTGGTGGCGGCGGCACGGAGGGGCGGCGGCGGGGCTGCGGCGAAGGGCTGCGGTTAATTCACGATTTCACGGCGCCGAGAATGCGATTCGTTGTTTTTCCTACTCAATTTTGATTCTAAACTAATTATTTTGGGTTGGGCTGATTGAAAATCAATTCAATTTTATTGTGTTCAAGTCGATTACATTAATTTCATAAGAATTCTATTTCTTGGCCCGATAAAAAATGGGACCGTCTCAAAACCGTACGCCTCAAAGGCGCACCTCGCCGGAACGAGGTGCTCGGAAGAAGCGTATGACTGAGGCGTACGCCTCACCCACGTTTTTCGTCGTTTCGATTCGAGGCACGCCTCGATTGCGTTTTTTAAACCTTGTACTGAAGTTCCGTATTATTTTATATAGGCGAATCTCTTAGTTCTCACTACCTGTTCAATGTAGAATCTATTGCTGATTGAGCTATTCATGCTGGTTGTGGTGCTTCTGTTTGTGGGACATTTTTCTTCAATAGTATTTACCATTTGGGTGTATCTTTGGATTCAATAGTATTAAAGAGTCTTGCTTTATCAGTTGCAATATATATGTTTGCCATTCTTATGGTAATGCTGTGTCATTGTCCCTGCTCTTCCTGTTTGTAGATAGGGACCAGCACATTTCGTGCAACTGCTAGCTTCACTCGATTATTTTCCTCTAAATCACATGGCCGCATTGCTGGAACAGTCGGAAGGTAAACCTTTTATAGTATCTCCATGTTTTCCAGACAAGTTTCCAGATTCATGGTGTTCTGTATGAACTTGCACTCTGGCAGTTTTATGCACACTTGAGTTGGCTTTTATAATTCATGCTTACATTATTTGCAGTGATGCACTTGCACTGGAAATTGGAGGTGGAAGAAAGATATCTAAATTCAGCACTATCCGGATGCTATATTCAATTGGAATTCAGGTGTGTAAATCATACGTAACATATAAAATCATCAGTGAACCCCTAGTATTTTTCTCCAAAGAAAATTGACCAACTCTCATGGAGTTTCATTCAAAAGATATTTGAAAACATGCTATGATGTTTTTTGGAGACCAAAACTTCTTTCTATGCCCTTGTGTTAATATCCTTGAATTATTTCTTTTTCACATAAAATTATTTCTGATTCTCTCTCTCTAACTTTGTCATTTCTAGGGACTGATTTGGAAATTTGAATTTCACCGAGGAGATCAAAAGTTGGTAATTCCTGTAAGTGCATCCTTTTAACACATTTTTCCTATTGAGGAATCAATTGTTTTGTTAGTTTGCGAGGCTGGTGGTGGTATAAGTATCATGCAACAAATCTTTGTTGAGGAAACCAATCCTTTTGGTGGTTTTGTTACTCTGTCACTTTATGTTGTCTGAAAATGTTAGACATGTCTGTATTTTCTATCAAATGACTGATGCAGAAGCTTGATTCATAGCAGCGAAACGGGAACTTAGTGGAACTAGAAATTTAGTAAGAAAGCTAGTTAATTTGAATTCCACGGCTACCTAAACTATGCCAAAAAAGGGGGCGTTTCCCATAGACCCTTAAGGAAAAGAAATGGATATCGATATTATCCTAAGTATTCAGCTGAAAAGTCGAGTTGCATTTATAATTCAATACCAGGGAAGTTCATGTTTTGATTTCCTTCTTGGATCAATAACTCAGCGTTTAACTTGTATTCTTAATTGGAGTATGAATAGTCATGATATTATAATTCTTTAAGAAGCATGCGGAAATGTGATCTAAAGCTTTCTAATGTCAATTGAAATCCTTCCTAATATTTTGCTAATGTACTTATACCTGCAGATATTGTTGTCCAGTCATCTGAATCCAGTCTATGCAACCGGAGCATTCATTATTCCAGTGTCACTTTATTTTTCGCTCCAAGGTTTGCCTTAATAAATATGAAGGGATTTGTTACTGATTTGAGAGCATTTTCCTCTATCCATTTCCCTATTGGCTACTCAATACTGAAGTAGCGATTTGGCTAGTGCTTAGAGCTTGGATTAGTGTGATGATGACAACTTCAATTGTGTCCTTTGTTTTTCGCATAGTTATGTTCTATTGAATTATGTCTACCCTGTTAACATATTCCATGAGCTGTTCCAATGGTTGTATCAGTAGTATTTCTAAATCTGGATATATCCGCGCTTGTTAATTCCATTTTCTTTACTTTCAGAACTTCATTTTTCAAGCCTTACTATCTTAGACGGGAAAGGCGAAAGGAGTCGAAAGAACATTGAGAAAACTAAAAGCCAGGTACATTTTCCTTGAGCGGCCCTTTTTGTCTCATTTATTTTAAGGTAGTCTCGCTTTTTGTGTACTTCAGTCCTAATGTGGAACTTTATGTTTTGTATGCTCTTCCATTAGTTGTTTGTGCCACAATTCTTTCTTTATTCGTAATATTTTATAAGATTATCTACTAATCACTGAACAGTTATTAACTTATTATTGGCATGGCTCATATTAACTATCTTGCATTCACTCTTAATTTGGTTTTTTTTTTCTGGTATCTCTATATATGTACTTGAGGAATTAATAATTTTTCGGACACGCCTTTTCTGCATTCATCTATGTAAAACTGGGGCAATTACATTTAAAAATGTAGGCTTGGGATGGCTGGATTCTGCTCCCAAAGTAAAGTCAAAGCATAAATAATACATCCCCCCAAAACATTCCCCTTGAAAACAATATTCTCTATAATGTAATATTTGAGACCCTCCCTAATCGACATGACTAACTGCAAATTATCTTGGATGCTAATTTCCAAGTTTCCACAGATTTGTGGATTTGATATTTCTAGAGTTCAAATATGATTCAAGTCCAGTAAAGTATAACAAGGGAAAGCTGAATTTGGTATTTGGTAATTTGTTATTAATATATGGTGGGCCTTCTTAAATTTTTAATGCATCTGGAGCAGTCTTGTTGGATGCTCTCTGGTTTTGGTCCTTGCCGGAACTAGCTTATGGATCTTCTTAATAATCTCAGGTTGAAGAGGCAAGAGCTGCAGCTATGAAAGCCCAACAGCTATTGCAGAATGTTGCCAACAGGAAAAAGACTAAGCAAGTTGAAATGGGTGGATTGGTGGTCGTTGAGGCACTTTATGGAAGTCAGAAAGCTCTGCTCAACAGACATAAATCCGAAGAAACAGTAGATGGAGTGGCTTCACAGATGATGGATGTTACAGTACCGCTAAACTTTCTTGTTACCGAGTCTGGGCAACTCAAGGTCGGCTTTGCTTGCAAGTCACCTAACATAGCTATCTCATATGTTTAACTTTGAACGTGTTTGTGCAGCTGCACGAGAAGGCGTGAAGAAATCTGGAATCATGGGGTTTTGTGATCCTTGCCCATGGGAGCCTAAACAGTTGTATGTTAAGTATACGTATGGTGAAAACAGTCGGGAGGTAGGCGTGCTACTTATTATTCATTACCCTCCAAAATCTGGACTAGTTGTTATTAAATATGAGTGCTACTCTCAACAGGTTACAGTTGGTGATCGTGATGAGCTGCTACTACCCCAACAAAGCTAATAGGTGTCTCATCAAAATTTTGTTACTAATTTAGGTGATTTATTTCTACATCCCTTCATCCTTATTGAATTTTCTAGTCTGAAACAATAAATTTATACAATCTATAAGATTCTCATTCAACATGTTATCCTTGAGCTTAATGTGAGATCACCTTCATTTCCTTCTCCAAACAATAAGACAGATTTGTTTGGTTTGGTTTTTGGTTTTGGTTGCTTTATCATCAAGTTAGAATCGAGTTTTTAGTATGTTGCAATTTCAATATCGTTACGGTTACAATTTTCCTGGATATTATTTTATACGTGTACACTCCTAGATTATTGTCAATGCTTTCCCCCTTTGAGCTGTAACACTCCAGAAATTTCTTTATGATAAAATTAAATTTAAATAAGAAATTCGTTTTGCATCTTATGCATGATATCTTGTGTTTAGGTCCGTTAAGTCGCGCCTTAGGATTAAATTTAATGATAAAACATGATCAATAATATTTTATTTATTTATTCATTTAATTATTTGATTATATATATATATATATATATATATGTGTGTGTGTGTGTGTGTGTGTGTGTGTGTGTGTGTGGACATTTATGCATTGTAAATTGAATTTACTCTTCTGTGCACTACAATTTTCTTAATTGTATGTCTAAATTAGTAGATTAAATTATGTATTATTAAACATCAATTAGCATTACGATACACTAACTATTTTACTTAGAAAAAGGAACTCACTTTTAAAATAACAATTGATTAATTTTGTTTAAACGAAGGCTTCAATTTAAATAGAGTTCTTATATATATATATATATATATATATATATATATATATATATAGGGTGTGGATCTCCTATATATATATATATATAGGGTGTGGATCCAGGGAGATCCAACGCTCAAAAGAGATACGAGAACCGATCCTAGCGTCGATCGGTCCTAATCTAATGGTCAATATCAACCCCTTCTTTCTTAAAAAAAAATGAGAAAAGGGTGTTTTGGGCATATAATTGAATTATAGATTTGGGCGGTAGAAAACATTTCGTTCATGCTCAAGCGGTTTCAAAACATTTTCGTTCATGGTCGGCGGTTCCATTCCGTCGAAAACCTACAAGACCCGCTACTCCAAAACTTCCATCTACAGCCAACCGGATCTGAGGCGAGAAGACCCGTTTCTCCTCACGTGTCGGCGGCCAGAGAAGACACGAGTTTTCCTCCATAGCTGGCCCAGGAGAAGAACCAACAACAATCGAGTACGAAATCGAAGATTTAGAGATGATTTCCCTCGAATCGGCACGAGTATTCGGGTGTTGGGTGATGATTGATCCTCGGCATGATCATACTTGTGGGAAATGATTATATCTTCTACTTCCAGTGCTTTGGGCGATGAGCTGCGGCGCCTTGACCGGAGCGGAGTGTCTGCGAGTGCGAGGCCTCGGGAGACAAATACGAATACAAAGGAATGGTTCGCCGATCGGATAGGGTTTTGGGATCTTCAAATCTTCTCAACGGTCGGAGCACGAGGCTTGCGGCGTGATACGATATAGAAGATAGAATCATTTCCCACAAGTATGATCATGTTGAGGATTGAATCGTCGCGCAACAATTTCCCCCCTATTTGATGATGCCAAAGCCTATCATCTATGCTAACACTAAACGAGATAGAAACAAAAACTCCTTACAAATATTACAAGTAGGATCGGTGGAGATGTTCCATCGGTTCTAGACTATAAAGCAAGCGGGGTAAGCAGGACAATTTCCCCATTGCAAACAAAACGGGCTAGTAGAATCTATCAAAGCGATCGGTGACATGTAATAAAGAGAGTGTGAGCCGGCCAATCGCTTCGGTGATTACGAGTGTTAAAGCGTAAAACAAACACGGTACTTGTATAAACAACAAGTAGTTGTCGGGCCAGCGGTGTATAAATATAAGAGAAATTCGATGCGGTCTGATCTTGCTATCTTAAGAGAATGAGCTAAAGATCTAAGGGGAGGGCCGGCTGAACTTCTTGATTACGTCCATGAACTCTTGAGTCGATCTTCGGGGAGCGGCACTCCGTACATCCTGTATGTGATCTTCCTTAGCTTGAAGTGCAAAATCGGCGAGGCTCGTCTTGACAAGTTCTTTCTTACTTTGCTTTGCATGCTTCACTTGACTTCAATCGTACCAAAATGTCTTGAGTCATCCTGTCTTCTCGGTGGAGGTATGATTAAGGGTCCGGGGTCAACGACTTCTATACCTTCGAGATATGGCTTTGTCGAGGTATGGGTAGAGTTCGGGTTCGATGGCGAACATCCGTTCCATGTAGCTTCAATCCTTGTCTGTTGGACCGAGAACCTCCAAAAATAGTTCCTCTTGATGAACTCGATTTTCGCATTTTCCCATCTTTGATTGGTGAGTTTGGTATCCATTCATTTGTTCTTGGCCGTCTTTGAAATTTCGGTCGGTGGCTTCTCGAATTTCTCGTATGCGTATGGAATATCGGCTTTAGAAGGCACTCTCGGCTGGCCTCCTCTTGATCCTTTTCATCGAGCTTCAAGGTGCGCCTTCCAAGTCTTGTCTCGCGGCCTGAATGCTGTCTTGCCTCCTCGCCTCTGTATAGATATCTTGTCCATCGAGATCAAATATGGCTCCGATTTCATCTCCTTGTGTATCGGTGGCTTCTTTGAGGGCTTCTTCGATTCGGCGAGGTACTTAGATCTAGATTTGGGCGTACCACGCTTTCGGTACTCTTCTTCTGCTGCTCCTTTTCCTTTTCCTTTTCTCTGTCCTCTTCATACGTTATGATGAGCTTTCTCGGAGAGCGATCTAGCGAGTTTTCTTTCCTCCCTCTTGGATGGGGCTTTAGTCTTTCCTTTAGCTGAGGCTTAGACTTTGGCTTGTTAGGCTTTGCTTCGGCCTCTGCAATTTCTACGGCCGGCCTCTCATCCCATGAGCTATTTGGGCTTCCTCCTCGGCGAGATATGTACCTTAATCGCTTTCTTTGTAGGGGTTGGAATTTTTAAGCTTTTGTTTGCCCTTGCCTTCTTGAGCTGGTGGTGGAAGAGGAGCCTCTTCTTCTTACGAGTCCTCCACCGCTTTGTTCGGCGTACTCGGCAACCTCCTTAATAATGTCTTTGGGAGTGCGGGTTGCACGAGTAGTGCTGCTTGGAGGTCTGAGCCACTTGGGCCGGTTTCGTTTGTGCTCGCGGCCCGAAACACCACAGGCCTTACCGGTCTGCAGTGCGAGTTTTACGGGGCCGAGTTTTGCTAATGTCGGCCAATAGATTTCTTCTTCTCGGTCCCCTTCTTTCCTTGGTGTTGTCCCCTTCGGTAGTCCAGAAGGTTTAGTGGGAGTCGACTTCTCGGTACTCTTTTTCTTTCCTTCACTTCCTTCACTTTCTTTCTCGGTACCCTTCTTCTTTCCTTCCCCCCTTTTTGGCATCATCAAGTACGGCCGGGGTTGGGATGAGTACCTTTTTCTCTAGCTTCGATAAACGGTGGACAAGTCGTCCCGATGCGTTATGCACTTTCTCCAATCTTAGATGCGGCTCGTTCCTCTCGAGATATGAGTGCGTCCTTGTATCTTTGTATGAGAGAAAACGGCTTTTGACTTCGGTTCGGCTAGTTTCTCACCGATCTTGTCCTCCACGACCAGTTGAATGAGGTCAAGTACGTTCTCCAGTGGCATAGGCTTGCTCGGTGAATGACTCGGTATGAGCGGACAAGGAGTTACGAAATTGTTCAAGGAGCTTGGCATTGTCCCTCTCGGATTGTCCTTAGGCGAGTGCAGCTGGCATTCTTCTTTGGGCCGATGCTTCGGATATGAGAGCGGAGGCATCGGGGGCGGTGATGTAGAATCTTTGGATTTCGGCCCACGAAGCTCGAAGTTGGTGGCAATCCGAGACTTCTTCCACACCTTGTGGGCCGCCTTCGCCAGATTCCCGATTTTTAACTCCTTGTGCGGTTAGAGCTTTGGCAGGCGAGCGGGATTTCTTGGCGGGTGGGTGGGCGGCTGCCTCGTATGTCGACTTGAGCGGGGAGGCGGGCGAGGCTCTGCGGGGGCGAGACACCGGCCCGAAGGCTTCTCGGGCCCGAGGATGCGAGTGGTGCTTTGCTTCTTCGGTATGGGTATCCTTGTCTGTGGATGTCCCTCATCGAGGCTTTCGGGGCTGAATCATTGGGTGGGTCTGACCGTGGTCGTGGTCGGACCCGTCGCGAGCGGCGAGCCGGTTGCTCAGCGTCGATCGGCCAATGATTGCAAGCATGGCTGCCACTTAGATTCTCCATCGTATTGAGGTTCTCGGGCTGCGAATAGCCTTTATCTCCTCACGCGATCTCGGTTCTTCCAAGTGTAGGCTGGCCGACGGGGAGTAGTGTAGAACAAGGCGTTGAAGGCTGAGGCCACTCCTCGAGCGTAGGATCATATGGAGCACTTCTTGACTTGGCTAGGGCGAGCAAATGCGAATGGTCGGCAAGCTCCGGAATGAGCTTGGATGATCTCTCGGGAAGCTCACAGAGATAATAGCTGCTTGCTTCCATCCGAGAGTCTCTTACGCCGACGCAGAATCGACTCGATATCAACGAAGTCGGTCTCGAGTCGGCGGGTGGTAGGCTGGCCGGCGGAGGCACGAGAGAGAGGAGCTATCCGGGACGTTGGACTTCTTCGCTTTGGGCTTCGGTGGCCTCTCCTGTTCCTCTTGAACTTGTTCCTCGGTGGAGACGGCTTTCTCCAGCGGACTTGGTCTTCTCGAGATGAGGAAGACTCATCTACCAAGCCGTAGTGGCTGAATAGGAGTTGGTTCGGTAGCCGCTTCGGTAGTAGTCTGCGGTTCGGCCGGGTGTATCCGGTATGGCCTTCCTCGGCCTCTTGGGCTGGTGCCTTAGGTGATTTTTCCGGAGGTGTCCTTTTCTTAGGAGTCGCTGTTGAGGCTTAGATGGGCTGAGCTTACTGCGGCCGGTCTGAACCAATGCAGTTGCGGGGCCGCGGACTTGTTGTGAGCGGATTTTCTTCACATTAAAATATTCCTTCTTTGTCATATGTGATGCTGCTCGGCCTCGTGAAATCCTCGATCATGAGTGACGATTTAAGTCAGTAGAGAAGCTTTCCTTTTTGCGGTCGGTGTTCGCGTAGCTTTGTCGAACTTAGGTTGCTTGAGCCGTAAATTCGCGAACAAAGAAGTCGGTCGAATTGACTTTCACGCGGTCATCGTAATCGCCGTCATCATATGGATCTTGGGTCGGGGGACGATCGAAAGAGCCCGGCTGGCTCGTCAGCAGTTGAGTGACGATGTACGCCCGGTGCTGCGAGCTGCGGTAGCATGGCATTCTTCGGAAATCTTTGCTCACGAAGGTTGTGGGCTTGCCCCGAGGAAACGGAGAGGTATGTGTCGGCGGCGTCGTGCATTTGTACCCCGAGTTGCGGCACCTTCGGACGGGAGGTTGAAGCTCTTCTTCGGCGCTTGTTTAATAGACATACGCCCCTGGTATCCTCGATGCGTCGTCAATCGTGTTAACGAGCGAACCTCGCCGAGAATGTCTCCTCCAGGCGAGTCGGAGTTCGAGATATAGTTCCGCCACTTGTCGAGGAAGGAAGAAGGTCGGCTTCCTCGATAGAAACTCCTCAAGTCGGTTTCCTCGAGATATGTGAAGATATCGTCCATGTGTAGGAATAATAAGGTTGGAAAACCGATACCTTCCTCCCCGGTGTGTTGTCGCGGCTCCGATTGTTGCTCTGTGTTAGACCTTCGATGCGTGTCCCGGCCTTTTTCTCCCTCACGGGTGGTCGAGAGATCACGAAGAAAATAAATTTATTTCTCTCTCTGCGTAACTCACGCCACTCTCGATTTTTATGAATCGATTGTGTGAGTTTACGAGCGAAATACTAATATATATAGGCTTCAAAAACCTATATAATATTAATATATTTGTAGCCCATTAATTTAATTATATTCCAATGGGCTTCCACATAACTACCCATAATATAATTAATTAATTTATTGGGCTACTAATATTATCAATTAATTATTGACCCGCGATTAATTCCGGATAAATGACATTATTAAATAATGTAAAAATACATTAATCCATTAATAATGAATTACGAGAGACAATAAATTACTAGACAACTAATTGGGCCGGACCGGTGATCGATACGAGAAATAAGGCAATTGGGCCTCCAATTAATTAATTATCCATGCTCGGCCCGAGCAAAATTAATTAATTAACACGGAAGTTCATTCCACTAGAGAATCGTGTCTTGACTTACCCCTTTATCCCGATTTGAGCAAGGGCTTGTATTTTAGACTTAATCGATCTCCATATTTAAGATAGAAATATCCGTTAATTAATTAAGCTCAGCGGACGGCTTAAATTAATTAACATCTTATATTCTTTGAGTAGTACCACTCGACCTTATTAACACGCTTTGAACTTAATCAACCGGGCCGGGTTTAGTGTGCTAATCCTTTCGAGTTCCTCGGGGGATATTATCGACCCGTTTTACTAGGATACGGATGCGAAGATACGGACAACCGGCTGAGCCACAAATAACTACTAACACCCGAGATACGTAGATCCCGCCGCTCGTTTGGCGTTCACCGTAGTAGGTGAAAGTGATAGATAGCGAATGCACTCGGTGAAGTCTTACCAAGCTTAAGATCGGCTAAGTCGCCGAGATCTTGGTTCTCCGCTAAGGTTCGGTTAGGAGAACACATCTCATTGTGATCCTTCAATACACCACCTTAAGTGTACCGGTAAAGACAAGCGGCTAAGACAAGCCGCTTCTTATCTAAGCTGCGGCTTAAGCCGACAACTTCATCCTTAAGTTGTCTCGGTTTGTGTTAGCTTGTTTATATCTTGTCGGTTCAACCAGATTTGTGTTGTCTTACGTGATACCCGACACACCCACACAAATCTAACTTTTATACAAGATAAATGATAACATGTGCAAATATACATATTTATCGAGATAGGAGAATAAAAGCGGTGGTAAGGACAAAAACACATTGTATACAAGCATAAAAAAGTGCTTCCGGTATACAAAATCCCAACAATTCTCCCACTTATACTAAAGTAAACTTTTAGTATACAATGTGTCTATATCTCGGCTATCTAGGTACAAACTAGTACCCGGCTATATGTTAGCTATCTATTATATCTATCACGACATCTTCTCCCACTTATACAAAAGTTTACGTAGTCTGCAAGTGGGGGCATCTCTACCATCCCTAAGCCGCGAACATGCTTCTCGTGGCCGGGAGTGGTAAGCTCTTCGTGAAAGGATTAGCTAGGTTGACTTCGGTTCCAATTTTGTCGATCACCACGTCACCTCGATTTACGAATAATCGTATAATGTGGTACTTACGGTCTATGTGTTTAAACGCCTTGTGAGATCTAGGTTCCTTAGAATTTGTCTTTGCACCCGCATGATCACAATAAATCGTGATCGCCTTAGGCGGAATTCTCGAACAATATCAAGATCTTGGAGAAAATTCTTGAGCCCATCTTGCCTCTTTCGAGGCTTACGAAGCCGACCACATACTGCGCTTCTATGGTTGAGTCCATAATGCATTTACGCTTTGCACTCCTCCATGAAATGGCTCCACCTCCCAAGGTAAACACATAACTTAGAGGTAGACTTCTACTCGTCTCTGTCGGCTAGAAATCCGATTACGTATAACCCAAGACACTAGTTGTCGGCGGTAAACAAGCATAATGTCGTAGTCCGTTTAAGGTACTTGAGAATATGGTTGACCCTGATCCGGTGTTCCTTTCCGGGGTTAGGCGATATCTTGAGACCATGCATACAACATGTGAGATATGCGCTCTCGTACAGGCATCGCATACGTGAGGCTACCGACGGCGGAAGCATATGGTACTAGCCTCATACTTTCTATCTCTTCGGGCGTTTTTAGGGGCGGCGATTCTTGGATAGAAAAATGCCATGTACGAAAGATCTTGAACTTTATCTTGGCATTTTGCGTGCTAAAACGAGCAATAACGATTGTCGATGTAGGACACTTGTGACAAGCTTAACATCCTTCTTACGCGATCTCGAATAACATTGATCCCAAGGATGTAAGCGGCTTCATCTAAGTCCTTCATTTGATGCTGCTCGGATAACCGCGTCTTTACGTCGATAACACTTCAACATTATTGCTAATGAGAAGGATGTCATCTACATAAAATGCAAGAAACACCAGCGATCCGTTAGCACGAAATACGTTACACCCCTCGTTGGGACGGGATGCAAATCCATAGGATTTGACTACCTCGTCAGCACGTGGTGCCATGCTTAGGAAATCTTGCTTAAGTCCATGAATAGACTTCTTAAGCTTCCAAACTAGATGCTCTTCGCCCTCATTCACATAACCATCCCTGGTGCTTCATGTAGATGTCCCTACCTTTTTCAAGGTGACTAGTTTAGGAAAGCGGTTTTGACATACGTTGGTCGGATCTCTGGTTTCATGTGGGCTGATATGGCAGGAGAATCCGAATGGAGCTATAGGCGAGAAAGGTCTCTTCATAATCGATACCTTCTTTACGGGTAAAACCCTTCGCCACTAGTACGGCCTTAAACGCCATGATCTCTTCATTCGGTGCTCTCTCTTTCTCTTGTATACCCCTTACTACCCATAGCATTGAAGCCCTTAGGTAGTTCGGTGATCTCGTATACATCCATATCGGTTATGGACTCGATTGCGAGTCCGTGGTGCATCTACATCTCCCATGCTTCGTTGTAAGTCCGGGGGATCCCACGGTATCTTGTTCATGCCGGGGAGATAATTAAACGTCTCCATAGTGAACATATACCGTCAGTGTAAATATCACCCTCCCGCTCGTCGAACGGTGTCGGGGCGTGTTAACGGTTGTGCGGTCACTCGTGGAGTACTATCTTGCTGCGCTGGTACATTCAGTGGAACCCGACCACCTTGTAATTCCTCAAGGATGATGTCGACTCGAGATTTTTGGTTACTAATGTAATCCTCTTCTAAGAACCGGCGTTAGGGCTAACAACGATCTTGTTCTTTAGGATCATAAAAGTATCCACCTTTCGTTTCCTTCGGATGCCCTATGAACAACATCGCTTACGAGCGTGATTCCCGATTTGTCGGCTGCCTATTTAGCACATAAGCGGGATAACCCCAAATCCTTAAGTGGTGCATCTTTTGGGTTTGTGCCCGCTCCACAACTTCGAAGAGATCTTTTATGCCGAGCTTGGAATGCGCACGGTTCAACAAGTATCTTCTGCGGTCTACCAGGGCGTATCCCCCAAAAGCGCGAAGTTGCGTCAACTCATCATCGGCCAGAACCGTCTCTAAGAGACTTCGGTTCCTTCTCTCCGACACGCCATTCTGGCCGGCGTGCCGTGATGTCGGTCGGGATGTAATCCGCGTGCATCGTCAAGTAGTCCTTGAACTCGTTGGACGGTATTCCCCACCACGATTAGATCGTAGTGTTTTGATTTCTTTACCTAGCTTCTTCTCCATTACGCCTTGAATTCCTTAAAGGTTTCAAAGCGATCCAACTTGTGGCGAAGAAGGTAAACATATCCATACCTCGGTAATCGTCGGTAAATTTGTCGAAGTACTCATACCTTCCACGAGCTTGTGTAGACATAGACCCGCACAAGTCGGGAATGTATCAAACTTAATGCTTACGCTGGCTCTATAACCCTTTGCCTTCAAAGGCCTAGTCATCATCTTTCCTTCCAAGCGGGTTTCACAAGTTGGAAACGGTTCAATCTTGGAGAGACTCCAATGATCCGTATTCCACCAACCTCGAGTCTGTTAAGATTGATGTGACCTAGTCTTAAGTGCCCGTAGATAAGTTTGGTTTACCTTAGAAGACTCTTTCCTCTTCTTAGGATTTGATGATGAGGAAGCAATATTAACGGAACTACGCGGTTTACAAGTAATAGTATATAAAGATCCGTTTAATGGTCCGCGCAGAGATAAAATCATCGTCTTTCATGATAGAAACTTCACTATCAAAACTTGATTTATAACCATCCATGGTGCGAGTTTTGAAAGCAGAAATAATGTTTCGCCTAAACTTCGGGCACATATTAAACATCTTTAAGTACTAAAGCGGAACTATCAAAAGATAGATTTAAATCTCCAATGGCGATTGCGGGGAACTTTCAATCCGTTGTCCGTTGAGACTACCACCTCGCCGTTGCTCAATTACCTTTTAACGCAAGAAACCTTGCAAGGTGTAACAAACATGAGCAGTTGCCCCCGAATCTACTACCCGTTCATGGGTAGAAGAGGAAACGAGCGGTTTCGATTCCAAGAGCGACTCGCGTCTCTTTACATTTTTGCCTTGACATCTCGGATTATAATTCTTCCGGTGTCCTTTCTTACCATTCTTGAAGAACCTTCCTTTCTCCTTTGACATTTGCATGTCAGCGGTGAGAGCCGTCTTCTTACTCCCACTTTGCTCTTCTTGAAATGTCCACCACTTCTTTGTTCTTTTTTTGGTTTCCGCATTTTGGAGGATTCCTTGAACTACTAGGGATATTCAAGACTTGAGTACTCTTGCCCTTTTCTATAACCTCTTTGGCCGCTACCAAAGATTTGAGTAACATACTCATAGTAAACTCGTTCTTAGACATAGCGGTCCTAAAAAGAAGTTCTTATAGAACCTTTGCGGAGCATTTATTGGGAAGGTAAGATATCTCTTCCACTTTGTAAAATTATTTAAAATTGTAAACCCGTTAGGGTTTGGTTGAGTGAGCTTGTTTAGGAACTCGAAATTAAAGTTTTTGAGCAGGACATATACGAAAAAATATAAATTAAAAGCATGTATAAAATTAATATTTGCACATAATTCGTAATTAACAATCATTGTAACCTTTTGAAAAACCAATGATGTTAAAAATCTCGAACCGCTCTAGGAATTCCACTAGCAAGCCCACGCGGTGGGCGTTTACTAGCGTAACCCCTAAGCGAAGCTATTTACCTAGCTCTTTAATTCCCGATCCGCGTCAAGGTTCTTAAGACGAATGGAATTAATAGTTCGATATTACGGACCATGTCACTATTAAAACGCGGGAAGGGACTTGAGGGAAGTGAATTGTACTGCGGTGACATCTAAGCATTGACCATTAATTTGACCAAAATAGAATCAAATTCTCGAAATTGACATACTTACTCGAACCGTGCCGCATTGAATTTGATATAATTAGCCATCCTATTTAATTATTATCTTCTAGAGTACTCGTGTTTACTAGGCACGCAAGCCACGCAGTGGGCGTTTACTGGCTTCGCTCCCACTACTCAATAATAATTAAATATTATTTTGGAAAACTCATCTCACAAAGCTCGGTAGCTCAAAAATGCAAGCAAGCCACGCGAGGTGGGCGTTTACTCACACAATCTTACTACTTTCGTGTAGAGTCCAATTAATGGAGGTCCGATTAATTGTTTAGTATCCAAATTAATGGAATCTAATTAAACATTTAATTTTAAAAATTGCTTAGTATTTTTATTCAAAAGGTTTGTAACAAATCATCATATCACATAATTCCTAAAGCATACGATTTCTAAGCGCATATAATAAAACGTGCTCGCGAAAAATAAAACATGCTTTAACAATGACATAAATCCTATTTACATGCTTTTCTAAGCACAATTAATCACATAATTGCATGCTAAAGCATAATAATAAATAAACGCGCAAATAGGAAATTTAAAATCGTTATCGGGCTTTAAAACACGTAATCCCTAACTTTATTACATTGCCCGATCAAAACACGGATCTTCGAAATCTTCAAAAATCATCGAATGCGGAAGCTGCGTCGGACGCACCGGGCGTCGTCGCCGCGTCATCGAGGGTGCGCCGCGTGGCAGCCACGTGGCCGGCACGTGGCGCATGCATGGGCCATGACTCCGCTAGGTCGGCGTGGCGCGCCGCGTCGGCGTGCCGCGTCATCATCTTCCTCACGCAGCTGCCGCCTCCACCGTCTTCTTCAGGGCCGGTTTTCGGTCGGCCGTCTACACCGGGAGGGTCGCCGGACCACGGAGAGGCCGGGCAGGCCTCCCGTGCCGAGGCGCCCGCCGGAAAGCGGCGTGAATTGGCGCCTGCGCGCGCGGCGTCTGCCGCCCGCCGTGCCGCGCCGCCCCGCCGCCGTTTCCGAGCATCTCCGCCCCTCCTACATCGTCTCCAGCCCTGACCGACGTCCCCGGACGTCGGATGCGTGAAGAACGTGCGCTGGAGCGGCCCGCCGCGTCGCGTGCGGCGCGATAAATCGCGCCTCGCCGCCCAGCGCTTGCACGCCCAAATTCGACTTTTACGAGCTACGATTCGATCAATTGAAAGAGGGAAATGTAATTGGAACACTCACGACCACCGGGTAGCGGATTCCGACCGAGATTAGTTCCTCAATTTCCCGAATTTCAAACGATTCGTCGGAATGAATTATGGTGAGCAACGAATTTCGGGGCGTCGATTCCGATCGCATACGGGATCGGATGATCCCTTGCGACCTATCGGCGCCAAATCTCATAAGACGTGGATTCCAACGGTGCAAGCCGATCGTCGATCCAACGTGGGGCGCCAGGGAATCTCCGCCGCAAGATGCGGCGGAACCACTAGAAAACTAGGGTTTTCTGCGAAAATCCGATTTTTGTCGTCTCGATTTTCGTGCCTTCGGACCAATTACAGTACAATTAAAATACAATCACATAGCACATTGATCCTATCAACTACTCGTGGATTTTCTCACGAGAAAAAGCGTTACAACGGAGGCCAAAAGCAGTGGCTCGCGGGGCGCCCCGGGCACGAAATAAGCCCGATAACGACGGAATAAAAACTAATTATGCAACAATCGAGCCTAAACCTGGCTCCGATACCAGTGTAGGAATAATAGGGTTGGAAAACCGATACCTTCCTCCGGTGTGTTGTCGCGGCTTCGATTGTTGCTCTGTGTTAGACCTTCGATCGTGTCCGGCCTTTTTCTCCCTACGGGTGGTCGGGAGATCGAAGAAAATAAATTTATTTCTCTCTCTGTAACTCCGCCACTCTCGATTTTTATGAATCAATTGTGTGAGTTTACGAGCGAGAATACTAATATATATAGGCTTCAAAAACCTATATAATATTAATATATTTGTAGCCCGTTAATTTAATTATATTCCAATGGGCTTCCACATAACTTTGACCCATAATATAATTAATTAATTTATTGGGCTACTAATATTTATCAATTAATTGACCCGGCCAATTAATTCCGGATAAATGACATTATTAAATAATGTAAAAATACATTAATCCATTAATAATGAATTACGAGAGACAATAAATTACTAGACAACTAATTGGGCCAGACCAGGGATCCAATACAAGAAATAAAGCTGGGCCTCCAATTAATTAATTATTCATGCTCAGCCCAGAGCAAAATTAATTAATTAACACGGATTCATTCCACTAGAGAATCCGTGCTTGACTTACCCCTTTATCCCAATTTGAGCAAGGGCTTGTATTTTAGACTTAATTGATCTCCATATTTAAGATAGAAATATCCGTTAATTAATTAAGCTCATTGGCGGCTTAAATTAATTAACATCTTATATTCTTTAGTAGTACCACTCGACCTTATTAACACACTTTGAACTTAATCAACCGGCGGGGTTTAGTGTGCTAATCCTTTCGAGTTCCTCGGGGGATATTATCAACCCATTTTACTAGGATACGGATGCAAGATACGGACAACCGGCTGAGCCACAAATAACTACTAACACCCAAGAAACGTAGATCCCGCCGCTCATTTGGCGTTCACCATAGTAGGTCAAAGTGATAGATAGCCAAATGCACTCGGTGAAGTCTTACCAAGCTTAAGATCGGCTAAGTCACCGAGATCTTGGTTCTCCACTAAGGTCGGTTAGGAGAACACATCTCATTGTGATCCTTCAATACACCACCTTAAGTGTACCGGTAAAGACAAGCGACTAAGACAAGCCACTTCTTATCTAAAGCTGCGGCTTAAACCGAGCAACTTCATCCTTAAGTTGTCTCAGTGTGTTAGCTTGTTTATATCTTGTCGGTTCAACCAATTTGTGTTGTCTTACGTGATACCCGACACACCACACAAATCTAACTTTTATACAAGATAAATGATAACATGTGCAAATATACATATTTATCGGCTAGGAGAATAAAACAGGTGGTAAGGACAAAAACACATTGTATACAAGCATAAAAAGTGCTTCCGGTATACAAAATCCCAACACCATGTACTCGAGCTCGCACGCGTCGAACTCCATGGCCCGGTTCGCACCCGGATACGGCCACTTCTTTGAGGATTTCCTCTATCTTGTCGGGAGGCCGACGGATAGACCAGCCATAGTACTTGTTACAAGAAATGAATCGATCTCGTTTCTTGGATAGATCGGTGCTTTACAATGCGATCTTGAAAAATATAATAAATACGTTAACGAGATATAAGCATACCAATAGATAAAATTCGAGATAAGATTGAGAATGAAGTTGCAAGTAAGGATTGCGTATGCGAGATCTCGGATTTTTCGAATTTGAAAGTTATGAAGTATGCTAATGGCGGTTTCAAAGATATGATCGAATATATATATCAAATATGAAGATGAACGGTTTTCGATCGAAGGCCGAATTTAAACTTGCTTTATGATATGGACGGTTAAGATTAGAAGTTATAAAATAGGCAATGATCACAAAAGCCGCCTAAGTCAAAGCCGGTT
Organism: Lavandula angustifolia; assembly: GCA_028984105.1. NCBI lineage: Eukaryota > Viridiplantae > Streptophyta > Magnoliopsida > Lamiales > Lamiaceae > Lavandula > Lavandula angustifolia. Next base: position 3,792,624 of record CM054814.1, on the reverse strand, counting down.
GTAAAATAGCCTAAGTAGTAAGCGTGAAAAGACATGCGCATTAAATGCGTGCGGAGTTCGACAAACTTATGTATGGAATGTCGTGCATTAAATGTGAGCCGTTAATAACAAAGACAAACCAAAAGATATTAATGTCATGCTTGAATCTTTGTCATAAATGCAAAGTACTATTGTATTAAATTACTACTTGAGTAGAAATACGCAGAACTGTCGGTGAACATAGTAGTCGGTGATACCTCGTGTAGATGGTTTTTGAGTCTCTACGTCTTGAATTTACTCGATGCGAGAGTGAACATTCCCCAACTTCTTGAAATGTCTCTCTCCACGAAACCTCTTGCTGGTCGGGTCGATGAAGGTCCAACGAACCTAGCTCTGTCTGAAAGTTCTCACGAATCCGGATTCGGCTAGAGGCTTGGTTCGGTATATCAGCCGATTGCTTGTCGGTATGGATCTTCTCCATCCTCGATATCCTTTTTCTCGACATGGTCACGAATGAAGTGATGTCGATGTCCACGTGCTTGCATCTCGTGTGAAGTACGGGGTTACGGTGATTGCAATAGCAGACGGTACTTTGTCGCGAGAAAATCGGCACTTCATTACGAATGACGTCATAGTCTCTCATTTTCTTGTCTCGGCCAAAGGATGCAGGCGCAACAACTTCCCGGCCAGCCTATGTATTCGGCTTCGTAGTCGGCGTGGCCGCTGAGTCGCTTGTTTCTTTGAAAACCATGAGATCGACTTGCTTTGCCAGAGGCGACATGTTCACGAAGTTGATTTTCGGTCTATTCTACATCCTGCATAGTCGGCATCGAGAATAACCGGTTAGTTGAATATTATCATCGTTTGGATACCACAAACCCATGTCGGGTGTTCCTCGTAGATAGCGGAGAATCTTCTTTCTTTGAGTCCATATGACTACGCTTGGAATTCGCTCGAAATCGAGCACGGACACCTACGGCATAAGTTATGTCGGGACGAGTAGGCTTGTTAGATATAATAAAGAACCAATTATAGCACGGTATTCGGTTTGGTCTGCTGATACTCCCTCTTTATCAAGATCTATCTTCATATTCGTGTTCATCGGGATCTTGATTGATTTGCGGATGTGCGGCCGAATCTTTTGATGAGGTCTCGAGTGTATTTGCTTTGATTGATGAGCGTTCCTTTTTCGGTTGCTTGACTTGAAAACCAAGGAAGTAGTTCATTTCACTCATCATCGACATCTCGAACTTATCCTTCATCATCTTTTCAAATTGTTGACACATGATGACATTCTTTGATCCGAATATAATGTCATCCACGTAGATCTGCACAAGTAATAAGTCTTCTTCCAGTCGAATCTTTGAATAGAGTGCGGTCTCTCTGTGCCTTTACGAAAACCTTTACGAAGAAGAAACTCGGACGAGGGTATCGTACCAAGCCCTGGGTGCTTGTTTTTAACCCGTATAGAGCACTTTCCGAGTCTATATACTTGATGTCCCTGCGAAAGCCGGACGGTTGTTCCACATAGACTTCTTCTTTCGGCACGCCATTCGGGAACGCGAGACTTCACATCCATTTGATAAACTACGAATCGTTGATGTGTTGCGTAGGCTAGGAATAGTCGATTGTCTCCAATCTTGCAACCTGGAGCGAACGTCTCATCGAAATCTATCCCTTCGGCTTGACAATAGCCTTTTGCCACGAGTCTTGCTTTGTTCCTTACTATAACGTTGTTTTCATCTCGCTTGTTTTTGAAGACCCATTTAGTTCCAATAACATGTTGATGTCGGGGTTTCGTCTACAAGCTCCCATACTTCGTTTCTCGTGAGCCGATTCAGGCTCCTCTGCATAGTAATGATCCGGTCGGCATCTTTCGAGTGCATCCTCAATGGTGCGAGGCTCTTGTGTAGACAAGAAGCGAGGGAAAATAATGCGCTTTCTCCTTGTGAGAATCTGGATCTTGTCTTGACATTTGCTTTGAAGGATCTCCAATGATTAAATCGGCGGTGTGAGCATCGAGCCACGATCTACGATGTTTTAACTCTTCATGCGAAACTTGTTCAACACGAGATAGTAGGTGAGTTAGGCATTTCGGTTGTACTATTACGAGATTGAAGTAATTCGGTAACAAGAGTATGGTCTGCTGAGTCACCAGGGTTCGGGGGGGCATTCGGCTCGGGAACATTACTAGAGCGTTCCCCCCCCGAGGTGTTGCTCTCGGTAGTGTTGGTCTCGATTACCTCAACGGTTTCTTCATCGACCTGAGTTACACGGGATTGATTACTGTCGGGAGAATCAATGCGTTCGGCCTACTTGCTCGGCGGGAGCTGATATCTTGAGAGTCGGTTGAATTGAACTCCGGCGGAGTAGTTCATTGGACTCGGAGCTGATTTTCGGTAGACCGCTTCTCATTTGTCTATCTACGAATACAAAATCGAGCTCGGCATCGGGGCCGAGTCTTACGAGCTGTGCCGAATCTTTTGATAAGCTATCGGTGTTGTCAAGTACGAGGAAGAGAGAAGTCAACTTCGGTTGCCTCGAAGTTTGTTACTGTCTCGACCACCACATCCACCTCGACAAATGACAAGCATACACGTGTCGTCTCACCTACTAAAGCTACGGTCAACATATTTCCGTAAAAGGAGGGAAAGGACAGCTTGTACCTACTACACAAAAGAGCCGTTTGCTACCACAAAAGAGGGGAAAAAGAAGAAGATCGTCTCCAACGGATCTATTCTTCTCTCCACTCTATAAATAGAGGGATCATTCAAGATTTGAAACTCGCTCACGGGACCAACATCGGGTATGTTTTACTTATTCGTTACTTAAATTATGAAACCCATGGATTATTTGGTGTTGTAGAGATATGATTGTTAATGTGAATAAAACCTATGGGAACCAAATGAGATTTGTGAATATGGAAGGGTACGATTTCGTTATTTGAAGCTCATATAATGTTTTTACCATGTTCATGCTTATGTGGATAAATCGGGGTGGTTAGCTAGTGTATTCGTCGATAGTGCTATGGTGGATTTCTACGTTAAACTGTTGTGCTTGAATGATGCAGCAAAGGTGTTCGACGAAATTCCTGAGAAGAACAACGTGTGCGTCAATAGGCTATTGTCAGGCTATGCAGAGGCTAAGATGTGGGGAGAAGGGGTTGAGCTTGTTAGGAGGATGCCTAAGTTGTGTTTGGAAGTAGACAACTTCACTTTATCCTCTGCTCTTCGTGCTTGTTCTGGACTCTGTTCGATAGAATTAGGCAAGGAGATTCATGCAAGCATTGTGTTTTCGATGTGTTTTTCGCGAGTTCGTTGATTGAAGCCTATTCAGTAGGAAGTAGATGTTAATCAGCGAGATTTTATTTGATTATTGCACATCAGCATTAAAGTATATCTATATTAGCATAAATATAGGAAATTGTTAGCATAAATTAAAATTTCTTTGGTACATATAATATATGTTGTTTCTGCATAAATATTTAGGGTGGTGAGCATAAACAAACGTAATGGTTAGCATAAAATACGATATTCATATGCATAAAATGAAAATATTACGAGCAGGTTTTGTGTGTTCTTGGTATGCATAAATTTTGATGCGATATGCAAGAAATATGATAGTTATATGCATAAATTCGGTGAAAAAAGCGTATGCGTACTAAGTGAATATTCTAAAAAAGCGGGAACATCGCGAGGTAAAGGGAAAGAGGAAGAGAAAATTTTGAGAAAGGTAAGCATAAATATTTTTGCCACAATACTAGCCGAGTGTACGTGTGCATGAAAGTTTTAATATTGGTATGCACACCCTTTTTTTCGTTTGCCTTTTTTTTATAAGCGTAAGCATAAAACATTTTATATATTAGCATAAAAATATGAAATAGTAAGCATAAATTTTTTGTCCATTGTTACATATAATTTTGGATTTTTGTGCATAATTAATATTGGTGGTGTGCATAACTTGATTGAAAGGTTAGCATAAAAAGATTGAGTCAAATGCATAAAATGCGTGCATAACTTGATCGAAAGGTTAGCATGAAATTATATACTTGTGTGCATGATTTACGAGAAAGGTAAGCATAAATCAATTTGCAACGGTAAAATATGATAAATATGAATTATTTCTTGCGGGGAGTGTATTTGATGAGACATATGGAGATGTTCAAGGGTGACATAATCAAGCCCAGGACACGAGATTTTTGAGGAAAGGTGTGAAGCAAATTAAGCTTTTGAGGATGCGGTATTGCTTGAGCATAGTCAATTTCGATAATAACAAAATGAAGGAGACGAGTGAAACAAGAGGATGTTGGTCAATGCGGGATGAGAATGAACTTGATTCTAAAGGATGTGTGAAAGCTCTTTTGTTGGAACAACTTGGGATGTAAAACTTAGAAGTTATGGTGGTACTTGTGTTTTTATTGATACAATGGTTGAACTAATATAGGCGAACGCTTGTTTTGGTTTATTTAAGTATTAGAAGTTATGCATATATAAAGTGTTTTTCAATGCAAATCAAAATTGGGTACTATGCGAGATATATAAACACACATGTACAAAAGGGATATGCAAAAAAATTACATACCATAAGCATATAAATACACTACTATATGCATGAAATATCAAACCTTGAACATGACTACGAAAAAACAGACAAAGAATGCAACCAAACAGCCGAAAATCTTAAGTGGGAAAAAGAAAAGAGAAGATTACATATTTGCCCTTAATGAGACTATTTATTCCTTTTTTATTTAAATTTAAATGCTTTTGGGGATAAAATGAGAGCCTTAGATTTGCGAAATGAAGGGACGAGATCGGTTCTCGTATCTCTTTTAAGATTTGGATCTCATAATATCCATTCCATATATATATATATATATATATATATATATATATATATGATTTCCACGTAGGTTGTGATACCCACATCTTGTGTAGTTTTCTGTTAGAGAAAATTTAGGTGCTTATTTATTTCTATCCTAAACCTTTTAGGTTTATACAATGTAGTAAAATATATATTCATGCGTTTTCCATGATCACACACGTTCGCATATCTTCTTAATATTTTTTCTTCTCCACGCCACAAACTACAACCCTCAGTTTCAGTTTTTTTTTTTCCTTGTTTGATCGTCTGCTACAAATTCACTCATCGGTTTATTTTCCAAACCCATTAAAGGTATCCTAGATTTCTGTATTTTTTTTATATGCATGTCTTTGATGACGAGTTTTAATTGACAAGAACACGTGAAATATTCTTCTTTATGTTGCAATTTGAGGTATCGCATAACATTTTTTTGTATTTCGTGGATTAATTTTGTCAGCATAATATGAATAGTTTCCCTTCCACATCTGTACATTCTTTAAGTTTTCGAGATGGATATTTGATTCAAAGTTTGGGTTTCTTTTGAATCTGTTTAATAAGTTAAAATAATGTTTGCGGAAACAATGATTAATTATAGGGAAAACACATACACAAAAGGAAGGAGAGTTTAAGATAGGTGCTTTATTTACCTTTAGCCAGATTTCTTTTAAATTGGAATAATTAGGTGGAATGGTTCAATGAATTTTACTGTTGCCAAACAATTAGCATAATTTTCTTTAGTTAATTATACTTTAATAGTGAAATTAGTATTTAGTGTATATGTGATACGACATATATGCTGTAACGATTAGTTTAAAAAATTAATAATAGGGGAATCATAAACCTTTGTACCATTATTTTTAGATACATGAGAGACTTCGTAGATTAGTTTAATATTCATTTAATATCACTATTATTATTTTTTTTAGTATTTTGCCTTGTGTATCTATATAAAGATAATTTAAGAATCTTAGTTTTTTTTATACTTTTTTGAAATGATAGTATAAATTCACGTGCACGTAGTTCCTTCTTTATCTGGATGGAAAACATAAAATGTAAATTGAAGTTTGTTTCCATATTTTCTTTTATGAATTTAAAATTCCTTTCTTTTTGTTTTTATTTCACTGTTGAGGGCCATATAGATATTTTAAAGTTATTTAAACAAAAGTATTATATTTGTGTTACAGGATGTTATGTTTTATTCTTATATTATATTTTAAAATTATGTGAATACGTGCCAATAAGTGAAATACATACATGATATTCAACACATATATCATTAAGTCAATTTTTACCTTTTAGGACGGCGCGCGAGGCTTAAACACTTGATACATATTTTTCTTTCAAAAAAGGTTAAGGTGGGGTTTTTACTTTTATCATTATTATACATGTTGGTCCGGAGACGAAAAGTCGGGTGTAGAGGGTGGGGGGTGAATACACGAGCTCGTTTCTTTTTTCTCGGTGAAGGTCGGTTGAAGTTGATGTTTGCAAGCGATGAACGGTGCCAAGTAAGCCTTCGATCACTTTGGGGTCAAAGTGAGTCGGCTTACGAGCTCTTCTGCGGCCGATGTCGGTATTACGAAACTCGGTCGGAGGCGTAGTGCGGATAAGTGTTAGGCCGGAGTCTTCTCTTTTGAAAACGCGTTTTAGCAAGTTAAATCTTTTGGTACGTGCACTTTATAAAAATACGTTTTATGCGAAGCTTATGATTTTCAAGTCGGTTGAATGCTATGCAATAAAACGGTAAAAAGAACACAAGCGATTTAACGTGGTTCGGATACGCAAGATCCTACGTCCACGGTCTCGAACAAGGCGGGAGAACTTGTTGATTATTCCGAGCAAGCCCCGGCGGGGATACTGTGCCTTTTTGGACAGTTCCCTCTAAGTTATAGTCCTTAGCGACTTTACAATCCAAACCTAAGTTTAGAAGGGAGGGAATATTCTCCAAGCGAGAAGGAGTTCTTACAACAAAGAACAATTCACTAAATGTGAACTCCTTCGGATCTAAGCTATGAATCTAGCAATGAGCTTAGTCCAGAGAAGAAAGGGATCAAAGAGCTCTACAGAGATGAACTACAAGAAGTGTTCTATGAAAACTAGTTCGTCTCCGGATAAGCTTGAAGGTTCTAGAGCGTTGTGAGCTTGAATGATTTCCCTTGATTTCGCGTATATTCCTTTTTCGTGTGAAATCTTCAAATCCTTCTCTATTTATAGGCGTGAGTTGTGGCATATGTCCGTTGGAGACGACGATGCCACGTGTCACAAGCGTCCAAAGAAAACGGCCACTATTCAACTTTGTTGCGGCAGGGCGATTAATGCGGCGTTCATGAGAGCGACTTTCTTTGTGTAGAGTAGGTAAGCGTTGTCGGCTTCTCATTGGTCGAGGTTTGTAGTTGGTGAGTGTCGAGTTGGCCGTTCAAACTACCTCGTATGTCTTCTTTGAACATTTGAAGGGACTTTAAGTCTTTGGGTCGCTTTTACATCGGATCAGATGGGATGGAAAGTGCGTCTTCTTCGGTGAGTCGTCGACGATAAAGTGAGCTTCGATGAGTCGGTTGGTCGATGCGAAGGTATACTTTGCTGCCTTTGGTTCTTCTACTCGATGACCATCGGCTTGTAGAGAATGCTTCTGCGAGGTCCGGTCGGTGATGCGGGATCTTTAAGCGAGTTTGATATCGGCTGGCGACGAAGAATGCAAGCGATTACACGATGACGTGGGGTTACGAAAAGTATCTTGGGCAGAAGATCGGTTCAACAACTACCCCGTACAGGGACTTAGACAAAATAATAAGCATTACATCAAGTCTAACCTATACATCGGCTAATCCTATCGACACACTAATCTACTGATATCAGCTCGGTTTTGGGATCTTCAATTCCATAGTACTACTATGATTTCCCCCATTTCTTTTAACCACTAGAACATTGAGTATCAATCTACTGACTCATATCCAACAATACACTATATTGTTTTTCTCATGCGTTATTCAGTACAGGCAGAGCCTTCAGACAATTCACAGTAGTAAAACCTTCGGGTTAGCCTTCGGGCAATTCATAGCAGAAAAACCTTCGGGTTAGCCTTCGGACAATTCACAGCAGTAAAACTTTCGGGTTAGCCTTCGGGCAATTCACAGCAGTAAAACTAAGCCTCCGGGCTTGCATGCCTATTTTCTCATGTTAAATCCTTTATAGTTTATAGTTCGGATAATGTTTGACCCCATTTGAGTAGTCGTACTCACCCCTATATATTTTTCACCTTTTCGAGATCATGGTCGGTAGGTGCTTGAAGTGGCGGATGGTGATGGTCACACATGAAAGAATCTAAATCATTTTTTTTACAGCATTAATTAAGTTTTCTCATGAACTATGCATTTATTACTGTTTAATTTCATAAACTAGATGACGCACATGTTTTTGATTTAAGACTTCCGCTTTTATGAAATACATTAAAACCTTATTATTTTTATAAATCTATTATTTTTGAAAATTAAATTGAGAAAATTAAATGTTATGCACGAGGTGACGTCCCCTTAAAAGTTATGAAAATTGGAGCGTCACAGAGCCTATGTTCTAGGGAGCTTTTCGTAGTTTGAATCCAAATATCAGAATCAAGATTTTACAACTATGTTTTAAAAAATTAGATTTTCAATCCCCTTATAATTTAAAATTGTGGATAAATGATTTTGTCCCGAATAAGTTTTCAAGTTGCAAATCAAATCTTGTTATGTACATACTGTAAAATTAAGCTTTAATCTTCGTTTTACACCAGTTGCGGGAATTTTGAAACACAGGAAATATAGGATGGGAAACTGATGATGATAACAAAAGGTTGAAGAAACAACAAAGAATGTTAAAACCACCAAACAGTAGCAAAGTGATAGTCCTTGGACCCCTACTTCATATCTTGATTCATTAGAAAATAAAAAAATATCTAAAGAATGCAGTTGGCAGAGATAAATACTCAAATGAATGCAGCAGCAGTTGCCAGATACTTCTTTTATCATATCATGCGCTTTTCATCAAGTATCCAAGAACTAAACCCAGCAAGCCAACAATGAGTACAAGTATGATAGGCAGACCACCTTTGTTGCTTTCGCGCTTCAGAAGCTCCTAACCACACACAACAACAAGTCAATCCCAGGCAGATATGGATATTCCATCATCCTAATTCCTCAGTCATGCATTGAATATGATATATATTCAGAACCAATTGCAAATTATTATCATTTCAGAATAGTCCACTTAAACAAAGCCAAACCAAATTAATAAGGCAGTCAGCATGAAGTGAAAATATCAAATCTCTACATCAGATAAGTCTTCATACCATGAATATCAATTTATGCAATGGAGATTTTAGGTAAGGTAAAGCTCACCAGTTCTTGACGAAGTTTGTTACTCCTTTCGATTGCGGCAGCTTTCTCCTCGGTCAGTTTTGAAATAACAGATTGTGTCTAATAATCAAAATAGAAATAATATTATGTAGTAATAACAATAAAATAACTAAGATTGCTAAAACAACATATGTATGTATCTAGGTATGGAGCCACTAAGGGAATAAGCGGTGCTAGCACCCCTCAAATTCCATGTCTTTTTTTCTAGAAAATATAAGAAAGATCATTGGTCCATCGGAACTAGCATCCGTCTCTTTCAGAGAGGTCCTTGTTCAGATCTGCAGAAATTCAGATACTTCATATCCACATTATCTGCTCATTGCTCACTTAAGACTCATAATTATATATACTCACTTTTAAGATTGAGACACACATCCAAAATGTTTAAATCACTCCTCATCCACATGATAGAGGCCCACAATGGGAACTCTAACAAAATGGGCTCCGTCAGTATCTTATTGTCCTCTACCTAAGGATCAAAAATTACAAACTCATTTCTTTTTATGAACATTAATGAGGTGCATCTAAATACACATAAATATTTGTCAGCTAATAACTCTTAGGACAAATGACCCTTATATAAAGTAAAGTAGACAAAAAGGCAATTGATGAGGAGCGGGAAAAGAAACACAGAATGATCTAAATAAAAAGTGCAATATAATGCAAACACTTTCATCTAAGTATATAAAGGGAGTGACAAGGTTGGCTTCCCTTTGGTGATGTGTCACGATAATCAAGTAAAATAATATGGTAGCATGCATAAAAAATACAAAGGGTGAGCAAAGACTCTGAAGTCACAAGATGGTGGCATAGCATTAGAGTGCAAAATGAATAATGTTATAATTGAAATGCTAGGAATAAGTAGAAACCTCAGTGCCATTATTCATCATTGTGGTCTCTTGTGAACCCTCTTTCGATCCTTCTACAGCAGTAGAGGATGTGTGAGATGGTGCAACATAAACCACTTTCAACTTGCATTCTTCGACATGACCTTGGTCCTTGGCAAACTACACAAATCAATAGTCATTAATCTCAAATATAATGCATGACATTCATTGGTAAACCAACAATACTAGAATAGAATATAAATTAACTTATCATTCATAACTTGCACACCTATCCCATACCAATCCAGTTACATTTACATTCTTCTGCTGGGCTCCTTTGCTTACTTAGAGCTATTGATTCAAACTACTTACTAAAAGATCATATCACATTATGAGTTCATTTTCTACTGGGTTCTGGAGTACATGATTTTACAAACATACATAATCAACTAAAACCCATCACATTCAATTAATTAAGCAGTTGAATGTTGATCTATAATATACAATTCAATGGGTTTACTTATAATTAATTGAAACATAAATTAAATTTCATCAATTTAATAAATGAATTGACCCCAATTTATCAACATTTAATTAATTGAAAAGTGGAGCTGTAGACTTGTAGTTATTACATTATCTCAATTGCACATATCAACTATTATAATAAAGATAATATGTTAAAGTATATGATAATTCAAACTATTTGATCTATTAAGTGATAAATATGAGTTATCTGGTGATGTTATTATCACTACAATAATCACAAGACAATCTTATAATCAAGGAAATTGTATATGCATCTAATATATCCTAGCTTGGAATCGTGTTATTGGACCCAATACTCTCACAGGCGCTTCGCTCCCCCCATATGGTTCTTGCCTTTGTTTTTCTTTCTTCTATCCACTTTGTGAAACCAAACAAAAGTGAAAGATAAAGAGTGAGCTCTATTTATGAGAGAGCTCTAACCTCAAGGGGCAGGCTAGCTTAGATGAAATATTTCTTACCCTTTTTCTCGTTCAACTCATCCTTAAATACAATATTTATGATGAAAAAACATGAAAAACAGAATGAAAAACATCACAGACACGCCTAAGCTAATTATCTTCATAATAAATTGATACTCAGAAATAACAAACCACTACTGAACACGTCCTTTGTATACGTGGGGAAAAGGAATCACGCCAGCCAGTTGATGGGGATTCTAGGGTGTAACAGTGAAATTACGACGAAGAGAATCAAACTTCAATTATATTAATAATATAAAGCTCCTTGCGTTTCCATGGAAAAATTTATTTGGTTTAGTTATGAAAGAGTTGTTGGAACATATTAAATATTTGGATCTAGTGTATATGTTATCCACACATGAAATTGTCCAATACATGAAACAAAAGAAGGTATAAGCCAAAAACTACAAAAACTGGCTTGAGGCTTTTGCGAAGGCATTGAAATCAGACTCCAAAAGATGGACAATTTTGCATGTAAATTTGGTCCATCAATCAAGAAACAGGGAATAACATAAGTGACGTTCATAGCAGGGAAGTCCTAGAGTTGGGGAGGGAGCTAAAACAGGCCACTTAACATAACCAATGTCTGTTTATTCAAAAAAATATATAATGCGTTATAAAGGATTACTAGTCGTGTTTTTTAAGAAATTTGTTGTTATTTTAATTCTTTTAAAAATGTCATTCATAACTTCAATAATTTTGTATGGCTTTGAATTCTTTTAGTATGGTTTCCAACTTGTATTATTTTTGGAACTCTTACCATAAATTTAATACCTTCTAGTTTTGGGACCCTCTCACTTTAAATATTATCACTGTCTCAAACTAGAGTATGACTGCTTCCACAATTTAGGGTCTACTATCCAAAATAAGGGACATATAAGAAGATTAAGACCGCACTAAAGTGCACTAAATGAAATAAAAAAATGGCAATTATAGCATCATAAGTCTTATAAGGCATGATTGAAAAGACTATTACTCAACCAACTATACCTTATCAAATAGTTTTTATTTTAATGTAAATCTATTGTGCTTGCCAAGACTCAATTCCTCTAGCCACTTTAATCTCACAAAAATGCACTGCTAAACTTTAAAATAAAATCTTCACACAAAAGGAAAGATTAAGTTACTAGAAGTTCCCCTACCATAATAATGAATAGCTGCAATGCATCTTCAAGGTTCTTTCATTTCTGATCAATATTTTTACGCACTTTCCTATCAGATCTAGCAGTTAAAACCGAAGTACTAGAATTAATTGCATAAACTATGGATACCATTTCTGGAGTAATGTCCTTAGGATTTGTATCGGCACTGGCCACTACACTCTGAAGCAAAAACTTATCTTTGCATTGCATATCACTGGGCGTCTCCTTTTGTGCTTGCATTGTAACTACAACAAGAAAAGATATCAAAATCCCTATACAATGACCAATTACAATAACTTTAAAAGGACAAGCCAAGGTGAGATAAATGAATACGACAATTCAATTAATCAAAGTGACTTTAGATATTAAACAATAAAGCAAGAACACTCTCAGGAATTATCTTTATCCAAATGAGATGAAAAAAGTATATCATTTATATAATCCCCTTCCATATAGGATTTCATTATCTTCATCCGTCAAATCTAAATTATCCCACACAGGACTGACCCTTTCTTCAAACTACATAATTCCAAACGTAAGCGCCCTTCTTAACTAACTTTCAGAACAACAAATTTTGTTTTAGCTTCGCTCTGAATTATTGTTTCAAATTCAAAAAATCATAAAGACAAAAAATAATAAAAAAAGAAACTGTCTATTGATCATCTTAACTCTGCCGCATATCAGTTTGATTTACAAAGATATTTAAATCTAAATTGGTTAGGCAAACAAAATGGAGATATCCATTCATACAAGCCAGGGTTGAATGAAAGTACTCAAAATCCCAATAGACTGAAATTACAATAGCCCCTTCTAATGAACCAATCTAGTTTTCTACACTAGCTGAACTACATATTCACATAAATATGGTTCTAAACAAGCCACAACTGAACATTCAACCGAATCGTGATATATTAAAGAAATCGACCATGCTTCAAAGTATAGGATAAAAACATAAATGCATGATGAATTACCCATGATTTCACTTGATGAACGGGGCGATATAATTCCAGTGTTTGGCCTGACGCAATATTTCTTGGGATTCGTCGTCTTAACCTAAGCACAAGGTAAAACCACTCCGTAAAGCTTCTCGAGTTCAAAAACAAACACTCTATAAAAATATTACCAATAAACTTAAATTGGGAATTTAACATGAAACCCAAAATTCATCCAATACATAAAAATCATGAGAGATTAAAAAAAGCGTACCTTGAATGCAACATGATTATCAGTCTGATTCGATGCTTGAATAGTGCAGGAGATCTGCTTGTTTAGCTCAACTAGAAAACAACAAAGGATCAAGAACCCCATAGAAAGGAATCCACATTAAAATTACTGACTTACATGGGAATTTCAATTCCAATGGGTCGACGCTGAGAAGCTCCCCAGAACTCATCTTTTAGAAATTATTTATGCGAAACGGTTTGAAATGTAGGCGTTTTCTTCTTCTTTGTTTCTCCTTTTCAGGATTATTTGGGTAATGGGGAATTTGTGGGGTGATCCGAACATTTCTGAATGCAAGGGAAAGGGAGGAGCCAAATAAGAGTGGTATTTTTGGTGGAACACATTATTAAATTGGATAATCGCGTGATACATACTCCCTCCTATTTTTTTTGTATGATGTTTTAGCCATTTGCACACTAATTAATAAAAAAAAATTATTCCTATATTAACCTTATTATTGATGACAATGAACTTTTAATGAGACAATTACTATGCCACTAAAAAATCAATTTCTATAAAATAGATATGGAGCCAAAACAAAAAAAAAAAGGAGGGAATTTACAAGTTTAGTAGACAACTTTTAAATTTTTTTAAAGTTCATCTCCTATGTTCTATAAATATGTCAAGTAGAGAGTTCAATCTTCACATCTCCATATATGGATTCAGAGTTCATAATTGATTTAAACCAACCTCCTCCCATCACCGACGATGAACTACAAAACGAAAAAGACGAAATTCCAATTTCTGCAACGTATTCTTCATTAGGGAACTTCGTAATCAAATTAAACGAAGAAAACCATGAGATTGGATACCCTTTCGATTTAGAACTCGACTTAAATGAGTTTTGGGAAGACGATGATGGGGCGTCTTCAGACTCGTCGGAGGAGGAGATAGTTGTTCGACAAACCGGGGATAACTATGCAAGGGCGACTACAAATGAAGGAACGAGAGGATCGGTTGACGAACAACAAGAACAAGGTATTCTCCTTACGGTTTTGTATTGGGTGTGGATGTCTTTTTTATGAGGTGATTTACTACTGACTGAATCTCAAGATCTCTTGAAATTTTCTCTCTGAGACAATTTCGAAAAAAACACCTGGCGTGCCTGTTCTGAGTTTATTTGCTTTCTTTATTACGTAAGATGAATGAAAAGTATATAAAAAGATGATTTTTGCCTTCGCCTTTTCCACGAGGGCCTGTGTGGCAGGACTCCAGCGACAATCATGGATGTAATATAGTGGAGCAGAGCAATGCCTTTGTTGTTAAATTTAAGAAGTTGCACTTCCGAGTATTGATGATATTATGGTGCCTTTTGTTCATATTTTTTAGCCTATTTCATTATTTATTCCTAAGAATTATTCCAAAATACGATAGATCTAAGTTTGCATTCTTTTAAAATTATTGGAAACTATACTTGCATTATCCTGACTCAAAGATGATTTTGTATCTAAAATGATGGAAAAAGATTTTGTCGACCAAAATATGTTAGTAAGGCACATGATTGATCTTTGTATCTCCATATAATACTACAACTAAATAATTTTTCTGCTGCATTCCAGACTTCCAGTAATCATCCGGCTTAAGTCAATTTCCATGCTTTGTTTTCTTAATTTATTTGAATGGAATAACTAATTTATTGTGCAGAAATTCACAATGGCAATGTTCGAGTAAGGAAAAGAAATGTCCTAACCGACATTGAACGGTGGGCAGTTTACCGCGCTTTATTGGAGAAGAGTGTGAATGGTAAATTGAAAAGGAATACGACAAAAGAGGTGCAAGCTATGTTCAATATCAAGAGTGTGCAAACAGTACAAAGAATATGGAAAATTCATAAAAGCACTCCATCAGGCAGAGATGTCGACGTTTCATCAAAAAGGACACAGAATTGTGGTCGTAAACGAATTGAGGTTGATTTAAGTCGGGTCCGAGAACTAGAGTTACATCAACGAACAACACTAACATCTCTTTCAAATGCTTTAGGAGTTAGCTACTCAAAGTTGTATAACCTTTTCAAGCAAGGTGTCATACGCCGTCACTCAAGTGCCATCAAACCTCATCTGAAAGAGGAAAATAAAATGTCCCGATTAGAGTTTTGCTTGTCGATGCTTGACAAAAGCACAATCGTGGAGGATCCTAAGTTTAAGGGGATGTATAACTATGTGCATATTGACGAAAAATGGTTTTACATGACCGAAAAGGATCAAACTTATTACTTA
Organism: Lavandula angustifolia; assembly: GCA_028984105.1. Lineage (NCBI taxonomy): Eukaryota > Viridiplantae > Streptophyta > Magnoliopsida > Lamiales > Lamiaceae > Lavandula > Lavandula angustifolia. Next base: position 3,776,987 of record CM054814.1, on the reverse strand, counting down.
GTCGATGATGAAGACGATCCTGGCCGATCATGTCAAAATAAGAATTTCATTGCTAAAGTCATGTTCTTAGCAGCCACGGCCCGTCCGAGATTTGATGATGAAGGAAATGTGGTATTTAATGGTAAAATTGGATGTTGGCCATTTGTCATTTGAACAACCGGGCTAGAAGAACTAGTAGAAATAGACATGCTTTGGTACCATGGAGATGAAGGCGATTACATCTCGTTAAGAGAGAGACTATAAAAATGTTTTTAATAGAAAAGGTTATTCCGGCAATTTGTGAGAAGTGGCCAAGATTGGAACACGAATAAATTATTTTCATTCAACAAGACAATGCCGTAACGCATGTTCCTCCTAATGACCCTGATTTTCTAGCCATGAATTCACAATTCGGATTTGACATTAGATTAACTTGTCAACCTCCAAACTCTCCTGATTTCAATATCCTTGACCTTGGATTTTTTAGGGCCATACAATCTTTGCAGCAAAAAATGCGTGCGAGAAAGTATCCCCGAACTTGTTCATGCGAGAGAAAAGGCGTTTCATGACTATTCGTCCATCAAACTAAACCATGTATGGTTGACATTGCAATTATGTATGAAAGAGGCCATGAAATTAGGGGGAGGAAATCGATATAAAATTCCTCACATAAACAAAGCGCGGCTTCAAAGACTAGGTCGTCTTCCAACACAGATTTCATGTGAGCCTACATTAGTGCAAGCTAGCAAAGATTTGGTAGATGTACACCTTGTCGAAGGAATGCATAGGAATGATTGAAGACATGTTATTTCGAAGTTGGTTGTTAGCATGTATGAGAAAATATTTTTTGAGTTTTATTTATTTTAGTTACTTTGTTTATCAAGTATCCCTAAAGTTCGGTTGTTAACACAGATATTTATGGATTAACATCAATCAACCTTGTTTAAAAAGTTAAAATATGGAGAATATAAAGTGAAGATTGAGAGAATACTCAAACATGTGCAACAACTAAGATTATTATTGAATAACTACAATAATTGAGTTCTTAAAAAGTTCTTCACAATAACTTAAACAATATGAAAATATTATCCTCATCATCTATTTTTTCTCAAATAATCTTGGTACAAGAATCCTAAGCATCTCATCTCGCACATCTTGAATAGTCTCGATGGGTTTCTCTTCGTTAATTTCACCACGACGAATGGAAGGTGTAAAGTATTGATGGCCATCGTCAACAATATTAGAATCAGACACGCACAATCTCATCGACTCTACCGCATCACTTATTTTCAAAGCTACATACTCAGCCTTTTCCAATGATATCTTTGCCTCCTCAAGAGCTTTCTCCAAAGATGCTTTTGCATCCTCAATTTCATCATGGACAACAAATTGCATTTTTGATTTTAACTTGCTATTTTCACTTGCATCCATACTTCAAACTTCGATTTATCCAATATGCAATTTTGTAGAAGCTTGGTTAGACAATTTATAGAATTTAGGAATGGATAAAAGGAAATGAACCATCAAATATTAAATGAATACATAAGTAAAAGATATGGACCATCAAACTATTAAATGAAGGAAATAAAGAGACTTATTAAATGAATAAGGGTAGATATGTCAGAAAAAAATCTAAAACATTCTAAAACATCATGCATTATACAAAAAATATAAAATGTAAAACATCATACAAAAAAAATAGGAGGGAGTACATACTTATAGTTTGTTTAAATTAAATATAAATAGAATAATTTTTATATATTTTATGCAAAATAAGTTAATTTTATACTTTTGTAGTTATACATAAAACATATATGGGAACTCTAAAGATCCCTGGAAAAAAATAGAGATGTCTCCTACGTTACTCATAATATGTGGAAGTATCAACGTAATTCCGTAGAGTCATTCGGTTTGAATGCTACATGAAGAACATAAGCCAGATGACGGAACGGGAAGACCTAGGATGTAAAAGATCGTTCCATTAGGGATTCGACAGATTTAGATTCATATAGATATCCACCCATGTGGTACTTCATTGTACCATATATATAAGATCCATCTATATAGATATTATCTACTTCCAGAAAGTCGTATGCTTTGAAAGAAGCTTGTATAGTTTGGGAAGGGGTTTTGATTGATCAAAAAGAGGAATCTACTTCAACCGATATCCGGTTCATCCTTCAGAACCATATCACACCCCAGATCTGATGAAATAGGATGAATTGAGACAATATTTTGTAAATATGTAATTATCTTGAATATATTAATCAGTTCTTTATTTTTCGATCGCCTGGAAGGGACAAAAGAACGATCTTGTTGTTTCTTCAACATTTTTCTGATCTCTAGTGGACCTCTCAGCAGGATTCGAACCCAGATGAAGTTCGAGATTTATTCCCAATTCATTTTCCATGTTATTTAGACATGTAGGGCTTTCCAAAGATGTCCAGTTGGTAGCTTATCATCCATATATGAGGTTAGTTTTTACTCTCAATCCGACAGTCTGACAGAGCTTGAATTGGATAACTTTGTTCATAGGCTGAGATAATTAGGTAGTTACAAAGGTCACATCTAGTCTAAATTATACGAAATTTTGATATAACATCCCTTTACCTATCCTTTGTTTGTGTGTAAATGTTCAGAATCTTTAGAGTTGGTTAGGGCTATAAACGAACGACTTAAAGACGTCTTAAAGACAACCTACCGAAATTTTCAGAATCTTTGGAGTTGGTTAAGGTAATATTTTTCTAAAAATATCTTCGAGTTATTAAGCTTTCTATGACACGTTTATTCGTGAAAGGTTTTTTGCAGTTTACCTATTTTAACGAATCGATCGAGGCTCACATTTGGCCTAAAACACTAGATGGGGGTTAGAATGTGTACACGTTAGTTACTAACTCAATGTGTGATCATAATTGTGTACCAAGTACTAACATATAAGACAAGACCATTGAATTTTGATTTGAGGACTAATTAAGGTCCCAAGCATATTGTATACAAAGTAGTAGGAGTAATCGGGGGAATGTGACACAAATGTGTGCATCCATAAGTATAACGTTTTATATGATTGTAGAAGTTTCTTTATAAAAAAAACCCTCCAAGACATACCTTATGCATGAATAAATTGTTTTAAATATTTTCAAACTGCTTTACCTATTGAGCACATTAGTACTCAACTCAAAATGTCTTCAAATGTTTTCAGGTTGAGTGGTAGGTGAAGATGGACAATGCTGGTTGTTTGACGTATAGTACTCTTTCCTTGACTAGTTTAAATTTTGAGCCTGCGTAGTGTTGGATTAACTATGTTGCTAGTAGATTTGATGTCTATAGTTTGAGCAAATGAACATTTAACTAAGTGTTTTCATTGAACTCGATGCTATATAAAAATATTGACTTTATATGTGATTACTTTATGCTTCTTTTAACTAGCAATCGAAAATAATATTTTTAAATTTCTAAAAAATGTTATAAGAACTATTTTTTCTTTATTTTACCGTCGCATCCCGATGACCATGTCTCTCGTGGGAGTCAAGGTGTGACAACAAACACACTCTTAAAAGTTGAAAATAATTATTTTTAAACAAAAGTAGAGGGATTTTGAAATTAAATTAAAAAAATAAATTATATTTGATAGTTTTGGAAATTAAGGTGCTTTAAGCAAAATATAATCTCAATTGATGCTTAAAAGAATTTGTTAATTAATCAATTAAACTATTTAATTTTATTTTGAGAAGTTAATGTAGAAAATATATTTTGCAAACACTAAAAAACTATAATGAAAAAGCAGATAAGTACTTAAAATAAGTTAGTGTAAACATACCCTAAAACTAAAAACACCAATTAAAGTGCATTCGATAACTAAAGCATCCTAATTTCATCAGCATTTGCTCTAAAACAATATCTTCCTCTTTATGTGAAAAAAATTATAAGGGAACAACCTTCCTACATTGGATGAAAAATGCACTCTATTTGTTTGTAATTATATAAGGAACTATATATAAATTTATTTAGTATTCTCTTTGTCATATTATTCATGTCCATTTTAAAATGAACACGGAAATTAAGATATTGAGTGTAAAGTAAAAAGTGATGAGTGCAAAAAGTTGTAAAGTGGTGTAAAGTTAAAAAATGGTGGATCCACGAGATTGAAAAATATTGTAATTTATTTAATTTTGGATAGTGAATATAAATAATGAGACATTAATTACTGATATAGTGGAAATGAATAATGGGTGGGAATACAATTTTTATTTTTTATTTTTTATATCATAAAACATATTGAAGGAGTATTTTTAATGTTTATTCAAAAACACAAAACCTAGGAAGATACTGGAAGCCCCCTTCAATACTTCATTCTATTCCTAACTCAGTTTGCTTTCTGTTTATATTGTTTTACGCAGAATCATCTCGCACTTCAAATTCTTTACAGCGAAGTTTTGAAACTAAGCAAACAATTCAGTAGCGACGAATTTGCCATGGACGCAGCCAAAGTGAGTCAACTGAAGCAATTCGTCGAACAGTGCAAGGAGAATCCCTCGATTCTGTCCGATCCCTCTCTCTCCTTTTTCAGGGAGTACGTTGAGAGGTATTATTGCTCAATGTTAATCTGTTCATGTCCTGTTCGTTTGGTTTTTGCACTTCATTTTGATAGAAAATGGTTTGGGGAATTAGGCGAAGCTCTGTATTTTAGTGTCTTTGGATGCATAAATAATGTTAATATGAGTTGTTGACTATGTCGTTGGTATGATTTTTCAGTCTTGGAGGCGAGATTCCGTCTTCCACTGGAACTTTCAAAGAGGTATGTGATGTTCTCTTTTACATGGACTTGGGATTGCTGTTTTTCCTTCTTTTAACTTTTATTTCATTTTGTTTGCCTCCTTTTTTCATCATCATATAGTTTAAACTTATGTTTGCTGTGTATTGCCCGAGAAATCTGGCTGTTAAAAAAATTGATTGAGAATGTTTAAGATTTATTGTTGAATCAACTCATCATTATTTCGAATTTTCTTTTCTCTATTTTCTCTATATCTGTATATTTGTTTTGAGTTATGGATTTAGTTTGATTTTCAAATGGCGGATTACAGAAGTCTCATGTGGTGCATGAGAGTGATGATGATTTGGAAGACATTGAGGACAAGCCTCAGCAACCACAGGAAGAAGAGCCTGAGATAGTTGAGTCTGATATCGAACTTGATGATTCTGATGTTGTGGAGCCTGACAACGATCCTCCACAAAAGGTCTGCTCAACCTACATGCCTGTTTTTCTTAACCTAATTATTTATGCGAAGTGTTTAGCTGTATAATGAGTGTTTTCATGGTTAATTATCTAGATGGGTGACCCCTCAGTTGAGGTCACGGAGGAGAACAGAGATGCTTCTCAGGAGGCTAAAATGCAGGCATCCGAGGCAATTTTTGATGGTAATTGGCATGTTATGAACCTTATATATGGTAAACATTACTAACTATTTTGTGATTTCTAATAGTTTTGTTATTTATTTACTAGGTAAGCTTGATGAAGCTATCGAGAATCTCACCAAGGCTATCATGCTGAACCCTACATCTGCAATTATGTATGCAACCCGAGGTGGATTACCATGTGCCTTTCTTTTATGCTATTTAGATTTTGTACATTATACTCCTTCCGTCCCGCTACCACTGTCCTACTTTCTTAATTGGGTTGTCCCTCTATTACTTTCTTGTTTCCTAATATGGCAAAATTAAAATTAACTTTTAATCATAAAATAAAGCGGGTCCCTCCTTACTCACTACCCACCCCAAATTCTTATACTCTATCTATCTCCAAAAGAGTCTCTCATATGATTCCGTTCCTCTCCGAATTCCGAAATTTATGATAATTAATTATTTTAGATTATTTCTTCAATTACAACATAAAAAAATAAAGAAAAATCAATTGCCTTAACTATGCCTTAATAAAAGTTGGATGAATTCTCATTCATTCCCACTACCCATTCCTTGAAAACTGTGCCAATTTCTTAATATAATTAAACTTATAAAATAAACTCCTAAATAAAATTTCTTAATCTCGGTGCCGAAAAGAAACCAAACAGTAATAGCGAGATGGAGGGAGTAACTTTTAAGTGCATATGTGAATTTCCTGTTGACTTGCAGCTAGTGTGTATGTCAAAATGAAGAAACCAAATGCTGCTATTCGGGATGCAACTGCAGCATTGGAGGTTTGATTCACTTTGTTTGATCTATTTAATAATCACCAGCCCGCCTTTTGCATTAAGTATTATCTTATGTTGCTATTAGTTCCAGACACTTAAATGATGGCACCAGTTTCTATTGTGAAATACATTCGTATCACATTCATGGTCTGTGCTGCAGTTACTAGATGCCAAAATAGTAAATAAATTTGCACCAGGATCCTGTGTTGTGGATCACTAACCTCCCCTCTGTTTTCTTTGCTTACCGACAATTATGCTGTTTCCACACTTCGTATAGATATGTCATTTGAACTTCTAATATTTGCTGCATGTGGTTTATTAGGTATTTCTGATTCCTGGATGTTGGACAGCCAGTCCTACGAGCATAAATCTTCTGAGATTACAATTTCCGGAATGTGTTGGTGTTTTATACCCTTCTGCAGCCTATGAAACTCATACATGTAACTTCTTTCACAGATCAATCCAGATTCTGCCAAAGGGTACAAGTCACGTGGTATAGCACGGGCTATGCTTGGGCAATGGGAAGAGGCTGCTAAGGATCTTCACTTGGCCTCAAAACTAGACTATGATGAGGAAATCAGTGCTGTGCTTAAGAAGGTTGACTATTTATTTTTATGCTTTTGGGCTGTATCTTTCTCTGAATTTACCCTATCATAAAATGAATCATAGTATTGCTACAAAAAGGCTGCTTAAGATCAATGCTAAAAGTTGTTATCTAAGATTATATATTTAACTTTTTCATCATAATAGAACGACATTATAATTGTCTATGTGACTATTCATAATAGGTGGAGCCGAATGCACACAAGATTGAGGAACATCGTAGGAAGTATGATAGGCTTCGAAAAGAGAGAGAAGATAGAAAGATTGAACGCGAGCGACAACAGCGCCGAGCTGAAGCTCAGGTGATCCATATTTACTGTAATTCATGTCTTCCAGTTTCTTCCCTCATAAGCATAATCTGATTTTCTACTTTTATCTTTTAAAGGCTGCATATGAAAAGGCTAAGAGACAAGAACAATCTTCAAGTAGAAGAGCAGGGGGCATGCCTGGAGGTTTCCCTGGTGGTATGCCTTTCCCTGGGGGCATGCCTGGAGGTTTTCCTGGGGGCATGCCGGGAGGAATGCCTGGAGGTTTTCCTGGAGGGATGCCGGGAATGCCTGGAGGGATGCCGGGAGGTATGCCGGGGGGCATGCCAGGAGGTATGCCCGGAGCCATGCCTGGCAATGTTGACTACAGCAAGATACTGAATGTGAGTATGTTTTAGAGACATGACTATTTAAGGGACATTATAAAATTGTGTGTTTTTTTTTTCTTCATAAGATCATTATTATCATCTATTTCATTGTTCTTTTACCTGCCACCTTTTTCCTTGAGACGGACTGTGATAACTTGCTTTATACTTGAATGAGTAGGACCCTGAATTGATGTCAGCATTCAAAGATCCTGAAGTCATGGCTGCACTCCAAGATGGTAATACTTTATTTTTCAACAATTGATATTTGTTTCCTCTGAATTCAGGTTTGCATTCATCTGATTATGTTAGTATAGTTTAACTCCCCTTGATGACCCCACCCTAACCTCCTGCAGAACAACTAGCTTTAATGTAATAGTGCTTCCTTGATCTTTTTGCTTTTCGCGGTTTCCACTTTTGCTCTTCGGCCTTTTAAGACGGTAGTTATTTTGCGTGGTCATTATTTTGCTTGATATCATTAGGTTTTATCTGGAGTGTTGGTCCTCAGAATCTTGACTGTGGTTCTCTTTGTACTTAATCTTGTTATGTATTATTTTATGCCTTTTAATTGATAACTTTTATTCAGTTATGTTCGACCATCAAATAACTAGAGTTCTGCTATAAGAAGAATTACCTCCTGCTTTTATGGCTTGTATACCTGAATGCTTTGGATTTCATGTTTGTTTCAGTTGCGCTTCTGTGTAGAAGTGACTTTATATACGTACCTTTTGATGGTAAAAAAGCTGCTAATGATATTATTCTCATACTGTTTTCATAATTGCAAACTGGATGGGTTATATAAGTTTGATTGTAGCCTCCTTGATTTAATGTGTTGGATGTGGTGTTTGAATTTTATGTACTGGTTCTCTCATGGTCATGGTGGTGTATTGGAGCACTAAGCTTAGTCTGACGTTTGTGATATGTATTCAGTAATGAAGAACCCTGCTAACCTGGCGAAGCATCAATCAAACCCGAAGGTGGCTCCAATTATTGCGAAAATGATGGGCAAGTTTGCTGGACCGGGATTGTAGAGCTGGCTCCGATTTGACAATGCTTTAAATACTGTGTTCGAATCTTACATCTATGCTACAATGACTGACAATGACTGACAAGTTCTTACATCTATGCTGTTTTTTTTCTTCTTCCTAATTACGCCCAAAAGTGTTTTTAGCTGTGTAATGTACAATGAAAATCCAATTTTAAGTTGTCAGTTATTTGAAATTGTTTTTGTGCATCCTCTTTTGCTGAAATGCTTTACACTCCGAATGTTCTGATTTCGTGACATTTCTTCAAAAAATATATACAAGATTTTGGTGAAGTACACTATTTGCTTTGCTTTTACTAGCCCCTAGTTGTGTTAGATTTTACTTGTTATGAATGCGAAAGATAAATTGTAAAATTTCGGAAACACATACCTGGTAAAGTAGGAAAAGAGCTGGAGAAAACTTGGTCACTCGGTTTAGTTTCACTATTCTTTAATTTCTTTTGTGTGATTATACTGAATTGCAATGGTGATATCATTACACAGGACAACTGGTAGACCCGATTAGGAAATGTAACCTCATTTATTTATTAATCGAGTAGCGTTGGCAAATTGGATTCTAAAAAAAATAATCATTCGTAGGATATGATCCTTTGATCATATTTCCAGAAAGATCTAAAATTCAAACTTTGGTGGAAAAAGAAAGGTTTGTAGATGAACTTGAGTTCAACAGCAAATTGAACAGCAAATTCGGGGAAATAGTCCACACATTTCTTCAACACCAGTTGCTAATTTCTCGTCAGTTTTTAGGATCAATTCAATCCATTATTGCTTTGAACGGTGAGTAGGGAGTGACAAAATTCCTACTCCAATTAACACATGATGATTGGTAGGGAGTGTATTTTAGTAGAGGCTCATCCTTAATTTTTTCAACTCATCGCAGCTAACAACTCAAAGCAGCAACGAGGTTTTGAACTAAAAAGAAGAAAGGTGTTGAGACTAAATTTTACACAAGCAAACAACAATTTATTGTTCCACTTGGCTATTCATTATGTTAATTATGCCAAAATCCATTCAAAAGCACAAATATTAACAGTATTAGTATTAAGCGCTGTAACCCCTGATGAAAGGGCTCCATCTGCCAAAGTCATGCCCGCCACAAGCAGCCATGCAAGCCTCCTCCATCTGCGGCAGTGAAACCCCAGCGTTGCAAATATTACCGAATGCCCGCATGTGTTTCATCCCATACTGCATCAACGAGCCGCAATGTGCCTCGAAAAGCCGAACTGTTGATTTCAAACAATCCCAGTCGTCAACAAGGGGCAACCCGCGGCCTCTTGTTGATTTTAGAATCGAAGGGCCATTTGCTGGACCGAACAAGATTAGACCGATCACGTCTAAGCTCCCATCGAGATGCTTGCGGTGCAGCATTCTGTCCGTGATCAGCTTCAGCAGTTCTGCTTTCTTTTCTGTACCGTCTTCCAACTTCTTGTACTGCCACCAGATTTATGCATGCATTAGCAATCCCAGAACAATTTGAAGAATATGTTGATATCTGACTTACCATTTCCCAGAGAGAGAGAAGATCAGCATCTCTCTGGTTGACAACACCCATGTGATGTATCCTGTTTGGTGGGAAGTTCTCAGATGCAGGATCAAAGCCTTGGTACATATACAGCTTCTCATTCTTTATGCTCTTGTTACCGTACTCCATAACATGAGATCCAGCGTTGTACGTGTTGTAGTTAGACGTACGTGCCTTCACCTACATAGAAGTTGTTCCAAGTTAGTACTAATCCACCAAACAAGCGTCCTTGTAGTTATAGACATAATACTAGCACCTGGTCATACTGCTGCTCTACAGTTTCTCTTTTGAGGTTATGGGACTCACTGAAGTTTAACATACAAAGATAAGTTAAGAGGCCAGTCCGATCGATCGATAGTATTGAAGAATCTGATTTACCTGTCCTCCATCCAAGCAATGCTGTACAAATCTCCCAAACATGTCATATATTCTGGAGGAGGGGGAGGATCCATCCCAGGACAGTAAGTTCCCCAGCTGCTCTCTTCAGCGTTTGATGCCGTAGTTACGTAGATATCCTGATCATCCGGCATCATTCCTTCGAATACGCTTCCACTCTCACACGCTTCGATATATATCACCTGCAAAATGTAGAATTAATAGCCACACAAGTAACCTACAATCAAATTCATTCTCACCATGTCTTTATAGGTGCCAGAGGCATGCTTCTTCTTTAGAACATCAATGAAATCCTTTGCATACAGGTACGGCATATTCGGCATCCCTGCAGATTATACGAGTTGAAGTTGTAATTCCATAATGGCTTCAAGACTTGCTCTTTGATCAACTCACCAAGAACTCCTGGGCCACCATGGTCAGAGTAGTAAATAAATATCCTGTCTCCTGCCTTACTGTCTACAACTTTACCACTTCCACCTTTTACTGCATTTCTGTCACCCAGAATCACAGCATACAAATTCTCCGTCGTCACATTCTCCCCCGTGTAGTCCTTCAGCAAGCAATCAATAAAGTATTTTCAATATTTATGTAGCGAGAATCATCCACAACCACAACACAAGTGGAAAAGATAACCACTCTCCAAGACACAGAAAAGGAAAGTTTAATCAAAACCATAGGCCACAAACCACTACCATAGCAGAAACTGAAATGCTTCCTATTCCAAACTCTAGAGCTGAAATCCTTTCTACCAAAATTGGTACAATTACAAGAAGCTGAAGCTGCCAATTCTATAAACTATCACCAAACCTTTCTAAATCCATATATATTTATCCATGAAGCACCCAAAACAAAGTGAAGTGATGTGAAGAACAAATAGTAGTAAATAATATTCACATCTAATGTTACTTACCTTTGGAACACCTGCATAGACGTCCTGGCCAGTTGGATGATTGATCAAAACTCCCTTTCTTGGATTCAGTTCATTCATTGCAATGTCATCGTACATGAAAACCACGATGTTCTCATCTTTGATGCCTCCTTTTTAAGGATTTGGTAGGCATGGCAAACATCAGCCTGCAATCAAAACCAAAACAAACCATCAAATCAGATCACAAAACAGTGTTTAGATTCTACTCAACAAAGTATACCTGGTGGCGATAATTTCCGAATCCATTCGAACCCGCTACCAGCACCGCCCATCTGGTGGAGTTACCCTCTGGTTCGCGCTCCGTCGGCCACCGGATAATGGGGTCCCACAAGCTCTGCCGCCTTCCTTCTGCCGCCGCCAACAAAATCAAAATAAAAATCCCTAGAAAGGAAAAGCCAGAAAGTGCCATCCTGAAAGTGGTGCTGATTTGTGCATGTAGAAACATATTAATAAGCGGTGTGGTCAGCCATGCAGAACAGGGAAGCGACACCTATGCCATCGAGGGGCCCACTCACCATGCGGGCGGCGGCTTATCTCACTTTACTTTGACGGAATTTAGGGTGAAAAGGAGTGACAAAATTACTAAAGTTTGCCTTCATCTTTTGCATTGTTCTGAGAGATATTCGCTCTTGCATTTCAAATTGTTTAGTCCGCACAATATCTTGGAGCAGAGTAGTTAGTAAAAGTAGGAGTAAATTTAGGATTGGAAAACCGTCTATAAATGATAAAGAGATCGACCAGGGTAGAACATGTTGCACATCCAATATGATTCAATTTCATGATTTTGACACGGATTTAACTCGATTAACTATTATATTAAAAAAATAATAAAAATTAAATCACACTCTCTCCCCATTGCCTCCCCTCCCTCCCCACTGCCAGTGGGGATCTTCTGCCCCAGTGGGTATCCCGCTACATGTCCCACCAATAAGGTGGGGACATGTGTGATGTTGTGATAAAAAGGTGGCCCACCAATGCACGCGTGGCACAGCGTGATTGGTGGGCCACCTAATGGTCCACCAAAACCGGGGCGGAGGATCCCCCGGCCCCCCACCGCCCCCCTTCTCTCCCCCTCTTTCTCTTTGTATCTCCCCCTCTCTTTCTCCACTCTCTCTCTCTCTCTCTCTCTCTCTCTCTCGTCGCTCCTTTTCGTCTCCGCCACCGTCGCTTCTCGCGCCTCCGCCCCTGTCGCTCCGGTGGCCGGATCCACCTCCGTGCGATCCTCCAGATCCATCTCTACTTTGTTCAGATTTCTATGTGCCTCCCTTTCTCTCCTCTCTCTCTCCTCTCCCCCGCCCGGCCACGTGCCGCCGCCACAGCTGCAACCTCATTTGTTTTGTTTTGCATAGTATTGTTCGTATCAACTTATCTAATAAATTGGGGCCGAAATCTGACATCGTATTGTTTGTATCATCGATGCTCTTTCCAAACTTTCCATGGATGATTTCGACATCCGTCACACCGAATTTGCATAAGAATCTCTCCATCCTCTCGCCTTGAACATGTGAACATTTTTGTTTTCAAGTGTCGGATTTGTTTAAATGTTTGAATTCTGTTAATCTTCGATGCGCGTGGTTTATAGTTATGTTTCGTGTGTGTATTTGTAGCTGGATTTGGGTTTAGCTTTTTCATTCGTCCACTATGCATGAGATCAGATTTCACCCTTTTGAGCACTTTCAATAGTTAGCAAATAGTTAGCATCACTCCTTTTCTTTCTATTATTAAAAATGAATATTCGTACTCTGGTTCATCATTTTCTTTCACATTGTCTGGGTAATTGTTGGTCTAGAGACGAGCCTTGGGGGGGAATACACCTGAGTGCAGATTTCAGCTCAAACGCGAAAGTCAGTGCTACTGAATGTTGCTACTGAACTAGTTAGTTAGCCAAGTAAGCTTTCTAGATCGCGTGGGCAGAGTATCTGTCTACTGAGTCCTATCTACTGACTTATGTCAGTGAACAGTAATTCAATATAAGATGTGTGCGGAGTCTAGGCCCAAAAAATATGTTCGTATCAGTTTGAAAACACGTTTTATGCTGAGTGATTTAAAGTCAGTTTTATGTAGTATGAACAGTTAGTCAATGCAACAGTAAATCAACACAAACAGTTTTTAAAGTGGTTCGGATACATTAAGATCCTACGTTCACTGTCCTGAACAAAGCAGGAGTTCTTGATTACTTATACTGAGCAAGTCTCAGTCGATCTGTGCACTGGACAAATACTCTAGTTATAGTCTTAATGACTTTACAGGATTCAAACACGGGGTTTGATATTCTCCAACTAGGAAGGAGTTCTTACAATAAGAACAGTTCAGAAAGCTGAACTCCTTCGAGGTTTTTTAAGCCTATGATATAATAATAAGTCTGCTTAGAATAGTGAAAGGGAACTAATGACTCTATAGAGTGAAGAACTAAGATGATCTATCTGTGTACAAGTTCTTCACTTTGTTATGCTTTAAGTTCGCTAGAGTGTTTATGAACTTGAATGCTTTGGTTTTCGGTGTCTTCTCTTCATGAAGACTCTTCTCTATTTATAGTCTCAACTCATGAATGAATCCGTTGGAGGAATTCTAGACATGTGTCGAATACGACAAGAAAAACGTCCATTTCAATTTGGATGTCACTATAGGAATTTCCTCTTTTTCAGTCTAGGAAGCAGCTTTATGGCAGAGCAGGTACAGTGCTGACAGCTTCTCATTGGTCGAGGTTAGAGAGTAGGTGAGGTTTGTTCAACTCCAAGAGCATGCTGAGTTGACTTCCTCTAATTCGTCAGACCTTTTACTGAATCGTCTTCTACTGACATTCTTCTGAGATATTCAGTACGAGGATCGAATTCCTTTGCAGATTCAGTGGGTTCTAACATTCCCAACTGAGGTCCTTGATGCTGAGTTCTTCTGGCTGACATCTGATATTCTACTGAACCTATCAATTACTGAATTTTAGTTAGCTTACTGAGTTCCTAACATACTGAACTCAACTAAGCTATTACATTATATAAGGCTCATCATTCAGCTAGGGTTTTGGGATCTTCAAATCTTATCATACGGAATCTCATACCCAATAATTTCCCCCTATTTGATTATGCCAAAACCTTTACATATAATCAATCTATCAACGCATTTTCCCTCTATATTACATAATAAAGTCTAACAGATAAAACAACTCAGAACAAGGGGAGAGAACACAAACAAATAACATGTGATTGTTTGTTCTGATCACTGAGGTGATCAATAGTGTTAAAAAAGAAAGAATAGCCATGTAACAATGAGTAGTTGTCGTCGGCCAAAAAATAGAAAATCATAAATGATAAGGAGTTACATGTACATGACATTCTACTCTACCAGATCTATAAGCTAATCAGAAGACGAGAAAAAAAAGAGAATCAACTGGACTTCCTTAATTGCTGCAATCTCGCCTTGAAGTTAGCTGATTTCTTCTCAGGAATTTCAAGACCATAGGATCTGTAGACTCTGCATCTCAGCTTCTTGATCTCTTCCTTGTCTTCAGAATCATTCAGATTAAGTCCTCTTCTCACAATGGCAAATTTGATCTCGTCCTCAATCTCCTTTGTGCATATATTCCCTTCTAGTGTGCAAGGAGGAGGTAGAGTCCCGAATTCAGGTGTCTTGAGAGTCAGACTTGACTGTTGTAGGGCGACCAGGATTTCAGCATAAACTTCAGGATCAGAAATCATCAAGAATTCTTTGAAGCTTCTGTCTGAATCTGTTGTCCACTCATTGACTTCCAGATATAGTAGCTTTTGATGAAATCGACATTGATCTACTCCCACTTCTGATTAATCTTCCAAGGTACCTATTGGTCAGCCCTTGGATAAATGGTCCTCTTAATGTTATTACCTTGTTCCTTGCGTCTGAAAAATTTTGAGGTTGTAGGGATGCTCCTATCCTTTTCAGGGATCCTTTCCCTTGCTTCTTTCTCAATCCTCCGCCAGAGTGCCTCAAGATCTGCTAATCTTTTCTTTCCTTTGCAGCTTGAATTTGGCGGGCCTCAATAGTAATGTCTACGCCTCTTTCACAGGCATTCCATAGAGCTTTCATCTTTGCTTCTTGCTCTCTAGATAACTTAGTGGTGGGAATAGTTTGCTCTATTTCAGTGTCGACTTCAACTTCAGACTGTTAAGCTAATTTAGACTTGGACTTTGAAGCTTCAGGCTCCTTCTCGCAGATTTGGATTTTGATGACCGAGCCTTTGATTGCCCAGGCACTACGCGACCTCCTCTTCTTAGGTACCCGGAGTCCCGATCCGTATGCCCTTGTTTTTGTCTCTTGCCTTTCCTTCCTCCTCGTTCTTGTAATTCCTTGGCCGCTTTTTCATCGTAAGCAATTTGTTCATCCGGCGTTCGGAATTTCAACCTTTTGCCTTTTGGAGGACTAGGGGGAGCTAATGCTTTGTCTTTAGCAGTGAACGGATGGGCTCTTCTTCGCTTAGCTCCTCAATGTATTGAGCTACTCGGCAACCGCTTGCATCGGTAAGCTCTCCCCGAGCCTTCCCCTTTCTCTTATATCTTCTTGCTTGTTTCAACAACCTCTTCTGCTTTAATAAAGGTCAGTGGTTGTTTCCTCCTACTTCCTTCCCCCTTTTTGGCATCATCAATCTGATTTGCCAAGGCAGTGACCTTGTCAGTAAGGCCGGATACAGAGAGGCTCATAGTTTCAAGCTTGGCCTCAACATCCCTGACGACATCAGTATACTCATCTCAGTGCTTACCATGCTTAGTCTGGGCGACCTTGAGTATTTCAGATTTAGCAGCCTCAGTCCGTTTCAGTATGCTTCGACCATCTCAGTGGCTTCTTTCTTGATGGCTTGGCTGGTATTGTGTTGTTCCACGAGTGCTCGAGAGACACTCTCAGTGGTTAGCTTGTTACGCTCTTCAACAACTTTGAGGTCTTGATCCAGTGCAGTAGCCATCGTATTAGTGAATGTATTGGCCTGAGTCTGCAGGATTTACTGAAATTGAGAATTCAGAACAATACTCTATGCTTCAAGTGCTCGGCGAAGGATCTCGTTAGTATCAAAAGTAGTAGCGTCATCGATCCTCCGCACTTCGGCCTTCTGGGTCCCGAGCCTCGCAGATATTGGCTTCACTTAGAATTCACGTCTTTAGCAAGAAGAGTTCTTGTGACCCTGATGCTTAAGGCACTTAGAATTCACGCCACTGATACGTCTTTGATCAAAACAGCTTGATAGCTAGATTGTCTTAGCTTTTGCTGAGACGTAGACGGTGCTGAGATGATGGCACTTGATGAAGGTGGTGGAGGCAGTGAGTCATCATCTCTGGGAGATTTTCCCTTCGCAGATCCTCCCTGGTCTGCTTCCTTGGGTTACTCATCATGATCTGAGTCGGGTTGAGTCTGGGGCTGAGTAGATTGTTCAGTAGTGCCCCTTAGACTTAGGAGCATGAGGATCTCTGAGCCAAGATCGTCCATAGATGTTATGTCTGCTGCCTCAGCGTAGCCAATTTATTCTTTCAGCGTCTGCTCCTCCTGCATCGCATCAAGGGACAGTCCTCGTGTCGATGGTCTCATCCAAGATGTCTCACTCAAAGAATCTGAGGCGCATCTGGACCCTAGCCCTGACTGCGATACCTTCTAGATCTGAATGATCTAGTATCTCTGGTATCTGTTCCGCTATCTCTTCAGTAGCTCTGATATGAGCTATTGTTGGGATTTTTTTATACTGGAAGCAGTTTTTTATGCTTGTATACAATGTGTTTTGTCCTTACCACTATTTTATTCTCCTATCTGATAAATATATGTATTTGCGCATGTAATCCTTTATCTTGTATAAAAATTAGATTTGTGTAGTGTGTCGGGTATCACGTAAGACTACACAAATTAGTTGAACTGACAAGATATAAACTATTATCACAACTGAGACAACTTAAGGATAAGTTGTCGTTTTAAGCTGTAGTTTAGATAAGAAGTGGCTTGTCTTGGCTGCTTGTCTTTATTGGTACACTTAAGGTGGTGTATTGATAGATCACAGTGAGATGTGTTCTCACTGACCTTAGTGGAGAACCAAGATCTCAGTGACTTAGCTGGTCTTAAGCTTGTTAAGACTACAACTGAGTGCATTTGGCTATCGCCTTTGACCTACTATGGTGAACGTCATCGCGACCATATCTACGTATCTTGGTGCTACTAGTCATTTGTGGCTCAGGCTGGTTGTCTATATCTTGCAACCGTATCCTAGTAAAATGGGTTGATAATATCCCCTGAGGAACTCGTAAGGATTAGCACACTAAACCCAACCGATTGATTAAGTTCAAGTGTGTTAATAAGGTCGAGTGGTACTACTCAGGAATATAATAAGATGTTAATTCATTTAAGCTGTCAGTGGCTTAATTAATTAACATATATTTCTATCTTAAATACGGGGATCGATTTAGTCTAAAATACAAGCCCATGCTCATGTTGGGATAAAGAGGTAAGTCAGCACGGATTATCTAGTGGAATGAATCTATGTTTATTATATAATTTTGCTATGGACTGAGCGTAGACAATTAATTAATTTGAGGCCCAACTTTATTTCTTGTATTAGATTCGTGATCTGGCTCAATTAGTTGCCTAGTTATTTATTGTCTCAAGAAATCATTATTAATAGATTAATGCATTTTACATTATTTAATAATGTTATTTATCTGGAATTAATTGGCTAAGCCAATTAATTGACAAATAAAAGTAGCCCAATAGATTAATTTATTATATTATGGGATAATTGATGTAGAAGCCCATTAGGAATATAATTAAATTAATGGGCTACAAATATTAATATAATATTGGTTTTTGAAGCCTATATATGTTAGTATTTTGTTCATAAACAGAATACACACATTATTATCTCGAATGCATACGCATTTTTGAGAGAAAGAGATAATATCATTTTTTCTTCAGTTCTCTGACCACGCGAAGGGAGAAAAAGGCCGGGACACAGATCAGAAGATCTAATAGGAGCAACAATCAAAGCGACTACAACATACGTGGAGGAAGGTACAATTTCTTCCTCTTCAATTCCATCAATTGGTATCGTAACCTCGGTTTTAGTGCTCTGTTTTTTGCTTTTGGAGCATCTCTGTGGTTTATTTCCGTTGTTATCGTGCTAATTTTCGTGTTTTGGGTGGTCTGCGAGCCATTGTTTTGACCCCCTTTGTACTTATTTTTCTCATGAGAAAATCCACGAGTAGTTTATAGGGCTTATGTGATTTATTTGTATTGTACTGTATTTTGGTCCGAAAGGCACGAAAACGAGGCACGAAGAAAACCCCATTTTCGCCGGAAAACCCTAATTTCTAGGGTTGCCCCGCATCCTGTGGTGGCGATTCCCGGTGCGTCTGGCGTTTGATCGACGATCGGCTTGAACCTTTGGATTCCTCGTCTCACAAGCTTCCTATCGATAGGTGTATGGGGTCATCCGACCCCGGATGCAACTGGAATCGACATCTAAAGTTTGGTGCTCACCAATGAATTCTTTCTGGCGAATTGTTTGAAATTTGGAAAATTGATGAACTATTATTGGCCAGAATCCATTACACAGTGGTCGTGAGTATTCCAATTACATTTCTCCTCTTTCAATGGACCGAATCACGGTTCAGAAACACGTAATTTTGACCGACAGAGCTCGCCGGCGATGGGCGCAATTCGCAGAATCCTATCCCGGCGGCGGAAATCGTTGGCCGTTTAGCACTGCCCAGACGTCTGGGTGACGACTGGAGTGTAGAGAGATGATGGAGGAGGCCGGGGGTGGCCGTGGGAGGTGCGCGATTGGCTGCATAGTCGTGGCCGCGCGTTGCACTGTATCCAGTGCCGAACGGCGGCGCAGCTACAGGCCACAGGCGGCAATATCTGGTGTCGTAGCCTCGCCAGACCACGGCGAGGTAATGACGGTGTCCGAGCAGCGTATTTCCGGTGGCGACAGCTCGCAACAACGTTGAAGAAGGCGCTGACATGGTGCGCTGACGTCGGCCCCTAGCCGACGTGGGCCGTCGGTCGTTGTGACGTGGCGCCGATACGGATTTGTTCCCGAGGCAATTTTCGATGCAATTTTTAGATTCGGAGATTTGAAGATTTCAAAGACTTGTATTTTGATCGGGCTTTGTAATAGATAAATTTTTAATTTTTATCACTGTGTTTTAAGCCCGATAACAACGTTTAAATTTCCTATTTTCGCATTTATTTATTCTTATGCTTTAGCATGCGATTATGTGATTAATTGCGCTTAGAAAAATATGAAAATAGGATTTATGTCGTATTAAAGCATGTTTTATGTGGGGATGAGTATATATGATAAGATTTTAAGATCCCAAAATCCCTAGCTGAATGATGGGCCTTCGATATTGTAATAGCTTAGATGAGTTCAGCAGTTAGAACTCAGTAGGCTAGAGTTCAGTAGCTATGGATTCGAGAGGAAGATTCCCGCACTCAGCCGAAGAACTCGGATCGAGAAAGTCGGTTGGTGTGTCAACCACCAAGTGAATCTGCAAAGGAAATCGAGCCAGCGACTGAATCGTTCAGACGAATGTCGATAGAGGACAATCAGGTGAAGGTCCGAGGATTATGAGGAAGTCAACTTATCGTACCTTGAGTTTGAATCAGGTGAAGGTCCGAGGATTCTGAAGGAGCCAACAACGTCTTACCTACTCTGCCATAAAGCTGCTCCTAGCTGGAAAAAGAGGAAAACTCTAAAGTGCCTCTACTCAACATTCGAATTATAGTGGCCGTTTTTCTTGTATTATTCGACACGTGTCTAGGCTCCCTCCAATGCATCTATTCACAAATCAAAGACTATAAATAGAGAAGAGTCTTCATGCGTAAAGACAACAAGGGAACCAAAGCGATCAAAGCTCAAACACTCTAGCGAACTTACAAGCGACATTCTAGCGAAGAACTTGCTCTTAGACTTAGCATCTTTTTACTTCTTCTCTCTAGAGAATTATTGTTCCCCTTTCTCTATCTAAGCATGCTTATTGTAATACTCAATAGCTTAGAACCTCGAAGGAGCTCATTTTATCTAATTGTTCTTATTGTAAGAACTCCTTCCTATTTGGAGTGTAACTTTAAACGGTTAAGAATTGTACAGTCACTACGACTATAAGTAGATATCTGTCCTGCAAACAGATTGACTGAGGCTTGCTCAATATAAGCAAACAAGTGAGAATCTGTCCTATGAACAGATCAACTTAGGCTTGCTCAGTATAATTAATACACGAACTCCTGCTTAGTTGAAGACAGTGGACGTAGGACCCAGCGTGTCCGATCCACTTTAAAAACTATAGTGTTGATTTTAACTGTTGCATTGATTTATCTGTTCATTCAACATCCAACTGAGTTTTAATCAAACAAGCATAAAACTGGTTTTCAACTGAGATATTTATTTTAATGGCCTACACTTCCCTACACAACTCTTGTACTGATCTACCGTTCACTGACACAAGTCAGTAGGATCGGCTCGGTAGGGAGAATTCTCAACCCACGCGATCGAGAAAGTATATCTGGCTCACTGACAAAGTTCAGTAGAAATCTTCTGCTAAAGCTGACTTTCGCATTCTGAGTTTGAATTTGCATTCAGGTGTATTCACCCCCCCTCCCGGCCCCCTCTACACGTGAAGCACGTCTCTGGAACAATAATTGGTATCAGAGCGGTGTTCTTCTACATCATCGTTATCTGTTAACTGGTCTAAACTCGAACAGATCCTTCGAAAATAGTTTTCTATGCACTTGCATCTCTTTATAGCATCATATACCATATTCTTCAACATGTCTAATTTTTCAGGTATTAGGACAGCACCCATATTTTCGGCAGAAAACTATGCGGTATGGCGGGTGAGGATGGAGGCTCATCTTACATCGCTGCATGATAATATGACCGACGTTCTAGAGAAAGGCCCTATTGTTCCGATGATTGATAGCATTAAAATCACAGTGGAAGGAGCAGCAGGCGCCAGAACCGGCCCAAAGGTCCCCAAAGACAAGAGACTCTTCACACCAGAAGAGAGGAAGTTGCACAACCTTGACCGAGTCGCACGAAATGCGATACTGACAACTCTTAGTGACTCGTATCTTGGCAGGGTGCATGAATGCAAGACAACAAAGGATCTATGGGATACTCTAGCTGTGCTAAGCCAAGGAACTCCACAGATAAAAGAAAACATAATGGAGTTAGAGCTGCAGAAACTTGAATCATTCGCTATGCTTCCTAGAGAGTTCATGGATGATTTTAACGTCAGATTCACAAATCAAATCAACATCATCAACGGACTGGGGAGAACATTCAACAATAAGGAGACCAACACCAATATCTTAAAGGCTCTTAGCATACCCAAGTTGTACTCTTTTGCTACATGTTTAAGGAGAACTAACCCGAACTCTGTTACTCATGATTATATATTTTCAGAATTAAAGGCAGAGGAGTTTGAGTTAAATCTCCCACACACCCCCAGTACTGAGACTGGAGTACCTATTGATCACTCTTACAAGGCATTAGTCAGCACACACGGAGCAAGTCCCTCAAGTGCAAGTCAGTTAGCTAGAAGCTCAATGACAATACCATCTACTGACAACTTGGCTGAGAAGTACGCTCTCCTCGCTGTGTAATATCAGAAGGAGAAGGACAAATTTCGTAGAATGAAGATGAAGAAATCTTCTAACTATCAAGGTAAGAGAGATAATAGTCATTCAAAAAGTGAATCTAAATCTCTACCTGATTGCAGGAATATTGAAGCTGCTCCCACTGGACATACCGATACACCTAGAAGGGAAGTCAGGAGCTCAGTATGCTATAACTGCAAGAAGCAAAGACATTATCAGTACGAATGTACAAAACTCTCAGTAGCTGAATGAGGTGAACGGCAAGCCCGACGTGACAAATTTGTCAAAAAGAGGGAAGCCTACATAGCTGGAGAGTTATCTGACTGCTCAAGCGACGCATAGCTTTTCATGGAATCATCAGATGATGATGCTACATTATTCGCGATTGAAGCAGAAGACACTGAACTGTGTCTCATGGCCGGAGAAGAGGCTGAGGTAAATTCTGACCTTAATATATGGCCCTCTTCACCATGCACACACGACACGAGCTCAATTGCAGGTGAACTGCTAGATGTGGTTCTTGCATACGAAGATCTGCTCGAAGAATAGATTCAGATGAGCCTACAGTTCAACAAGACTATTCAGGAGATGGAACTTCTGAAAATTGAAAATCAGAGACTTTCGATGAGAAGTCAAAACTCTACTGAGTTTGAAGAACTTGTGCTGAGACAGAAGGAAGAGATTAATTCTCTAATGACTAAGCCTCAACATCAAGAAGCACAGATCTTAGTCTTAACGAAAGACATCTCTGAGAAAGATACTGAGATAGCAAAGCTCACCAAAAACTCGCGAAGTACAAAAGGATTATGAATCACTCAGAAGGAGTGATGAAGTTTTGCGAGGACTGATGACAGAGCAATATTTAGGAGCCAAGGAGAAGTTGGAAAGTATGCTTAGAGCTCAAAGGCCAGTTTCCGTTAAGGAAGGACTTGGCTATACATATGAGGCATCTACTTCTACCTCTAAAGGTTCAGAAAAGCTGGCTGATCTGTTTGTCAGAGGGAAGACTCAAACAGCTGAACCTACAACCCTTCAGGCAAAGAACAAGCAGAAAATGATCGCACCTCAGCCCAGCAACAAGAAATTGACCCATGGTTCAAACACCAAGACACCCATGTCCAACTCAGGGGGAACCAAGAAGGTCAGGTGGGTCGAACTGTATGGCCAACCGCAATGGACTCACCCAGCTCAACATGGGTCGTACTACTATGAGCCGAGAGTCCAAAGCCCAAAGACTCAAAAGAAGAAAAAGTCAGCATCTCTAAGCCTAGTGGAGAAGTTAGCTCACAAAAATGGTAAGAAGTCTAAAACCGTCAGGGTTGTCAGACAAGTTTGGATTCAAAAGTCCACTAACATCTAAGGACCCAAAGGGTACCTGAATCTATTTATGTTTTGCAGGTGCTAAAGGAACAATGGATTGTGGACAACGGATGCTCAAGACACATGATGCATCAGAAGAATCTGCTGATCGACTATGTTCAGTAAGAAGGAGCCAAAATTGAGTTTGGTGACAACTCCAAAGGCTACACAAGGGGATACGGAACACTGAAAATAGGTACTGCAACAGTTCCTAGAGTATCATATATTGAAGGACTTCAACAGAATCTTCTTTCTGTCAGTCAATTCTATGATAACTCCAATAAAGTGACTTTTGACGCAGGTTTTTGTGATGTTCTTGATAAATGTACAGGAAAAATTGTGTTATCAGGGTCGCGGCGAAGAAATATCTATTATGCTTAATGGAATACCGCCGAACCTGAAGCTTGCATACTAGCACACACAAAGTCAGATGACAGAACAACATGGTTGTGGCACAGAAATGCTAAAGTTAGCAAGCTAGCAAGGAATGCTTGAAGTTAGAGGACTGCCCAACGAAGTTTTTAAAACACATAAGAATTGTGAGGCATGCTTGAAGGGGAAGCAAACAAAGTCAATCAATCTGCCTATTCCATCACCTTCCACAGATGGGATACTTCAACTGCTTCACATGGATCTCTTTGGGCGACCAATCTCGTGACGATCAGAGGAAATAAGTATGCTCTTGTAGTCATGGAAAACTATTCAAGATATACATGGGTGATTTTCATCGCCAATAAATCTGACGTCAAATCTGAACTGCCGAAACTACTGAAACGGCTAAGTGTCGAGAAGGATATCAAAATTAAGAGGATACGCTCAGACCGTGGAACAAAGTTTCTGAACTTAATGATGAAGGACTACTGCGAAGCTGAAGGCATTCAACACGAGACCTCAGCGGCATATACGCCTCAGCAGAATAGTCTTGCTGAAAGGAAAAAAAACACTTAAAGAAGCATCAAGAACATTAATCGCAGACTCAGGTCTACCATTGAAGTTCTAGGTACAAGCTACTGACACTGCTTGTTACACTCAGAACAGATCCCTACTGACTCTGATGCACATGAAGACACCATATGAATTATGGAATGGGAGAACTCCTTCTATCTCTTATTTTCATGTTTTTGGCTGTTCGTGCTTTATCCACAATAACGAAAATGACCAGTTAAAGGTCTTTGATAGCAAGTCAGACCAAGGAGTGTTCTTAGGATACTTCAGGGTCAGCAAAGCTTTCAGAGTCTTTAACTACCAGACCCTTTGCGTGGAAGAAAGCCCTCATATTGTATTTGATGAATTTACTTCTGAGGACAGGAAGTCAAACTCTCAGCCAGAAGCTGAAGAGGTCAGGAGAGCAAGCTACACGATCTAAGCTTAAAAGATAACATCGAAAAGATCCAGCATTGTTGGGATGATTATTCATACGATATAATTCAGAATCAACCAACAAGTAATGTAGCTGAGGAGATTGATTCTACTGAACAAAATCAATCCCAGGTAATTCAGGTCGACGAAGAAACCCCAGTGGTAACTGAGACCTCTAGTGAGAATAACAACTCAGGGGGAACTATTAATGTTCTTAATCCGAATACCCCTGAACCTGGTGACTCAGTAGAACGTGATCTTATTACTGAATTGCTTCAATTACAGAATAGTACAACTGAAATTCCTAACACTCCAACTATTTGTGTAGAATCAATTCCAGATGAAGTAACAAGAAGTCGTCGTTCATGGTTAGATGCTCATAGCTCAGATCTAATAATTGGAGATCCTTCAGCTAGTGTCAAGACAAGATCCAGATTTTGTCAAGGAGAAAGTGCCTTATACTCCTGCTTCTTATCTATTGAAGAACCTCAGACGATTGAGGATGCACTAAATGATGCTGACTGGATCACCGCTATGTAAGAAGAGCTCAACCAGTTTACCAGAAACGACGTATGGACGCTTGTAGACAGACTTAGACATCAACACGTGATAGGAACAAAGTGGGTCTTCAAATACAAGCGAGATGAAAATAACATCATCGTCAGGAATAAAACTAGACTTGTTGCCAAAGGATATTGTCAAGCAGAAGGGATAGACTTCGATGAAACGTTCGCTCCAGTTGCAAGATTGGAAGCCATTCGTCTATTCCTAGCATATGCAACACATCACCGATTCCCAGTCTATGAGATGGACGTGAAGTCCGCTTTCCTGAATGGCGTACTGAAGGAAGAAGTCTATGTTGAACAATCACATGACTTTCAGCAGGGACATCAGGTTTACAGACTTAAGAAAGCGTTGTATGGGTTAAAACAAGTACCCAGAGCTTGGTACGATACCCTATCAGACTTTCTACTTCAGAAAGGTTTTCAGAAAGGAACAATAGATCTCACCCTATTCAGCATTGTCAGAAGCTGACATCCTACTGGTGTACATCTATGTGGATAACATCATATTTGGATCTAGGAACCTGACTATGTGTCAGAAATTTGAATAGATGATGAAAGATAAATTCGAAATGTTGATGATGGGAGAGTTGTCTTATTTCCTTGGACTTCAAGTTAAACAATCCAAGAAGGGAATATTCATCAATCAAGCTAAGTATACAAGAGATCTCATCCAGAAATTCGGATGCGAATCCAGCAAATCAGTGAAAATACCCATGAATACCAACTTCAAGATTGATCTTGATAAAGAGGGAGTATTTGTAAACTCAACTGATTTTCATGCTATTATTGGTTCATTATTATACCTAATAGCCAACAGACCTGACATGACTTATGATGTAGGTGTATGCGCGAGATTTCAGTGAATCCCAAGTGGAGCCATCTAGATTCAACTAAGAAAATTCTTTGATATCCGAAGGAAACACCGTGATGTTGGGATTATGGTATCCTGCTGGTGATAATCTTGAACTGATCGGTTATTCTGATGCTGATTATGCCAGATGTCGAATCGATAGAAAGTCTACCTCAGGAACTTGTCAGTTCCTCGACAGTAAGCTCATATGTTGGGTTATGAGTCAGTGGTTGTTTAGATCATTGCCAGGGGGGTACTTAGAACTGACGTCAATAGTTCATGTACTTAGGACTTATTGTTATATTTCGGTAATTGGGGGAAATTGTAGTGATTTTCATCGCTATAGAATTGAAGATCCCAAAACCTGTCCTGTACCCATTGTGTGTTTCGAACTTGATGATGTAATATGCTAGTGTTGGGAGATAATTCAGTCTTCTCACAATCAGTTGAGATATAACTCAGTAGCCCTGTGCTCTGAATACTTGCTGAAGATTTGAAGATCCCAAAACCCTATCTTGACTGATGAACCATTCGGCTGTAACGTATTCCTCGTTTTTGTCTTTGAGGTTTTTGGACTCAATGGACACTCTTCATCCGGTTCGGGCGCCGCAGATTACCCGCCTCGCACTCGGTGCAAGTAGAAGACTCAAGAACACCGGACTCGAGCAGAGCAAGATATCGAAAGGAGTCAGTGGAACTGAACTCAGAGTTGATCTTCAGTAGAGCCGACTCAGCAGGAGCATGCTACTGAATTGGGATCAGACTCAACAACGGCTGGACAATCTTCTGACTGTCAGGATCCTCTAAAGTCAAATCAGCAGAGTAAATACGAGGAAGAGAGAAGTCAGCTTCAGATCTCCTTGAAGTCTGTTCTGTCTCACCTACTTTCCTGAACCTCGACCAATGACAAGCAGCCAGCTGTCCACATTCTGATTAAAGCTGCAAGTCAAAAACTTTCCAGAAATGGAGGGAAAGGATATTGCAACCATACTTTGAAAGAGCCGTTAGCTACCCAAAAGAGAGAGACACAAGGATCGTCATCTCCAACGGATCTATCCTTATCTCTACTCTATAAATAGAGGGATACAATTCAAATTGAAGCTCACCTACGACCAACACGAACGAACCTACGAGCATTCAAGAGCAACTCAAAATGTCTTAAGTCTTCCGCAAGAAGTTCAAAGAGTAATCTCCGGCGAAAGACGACATACCTGCTCATAGGGAACCAAGCTGAACTCGAATTGTAAAGCCTCTAGTATCCAAGTGACTGAACACGAACCCAAGTCTACACTTAACTGTTCGTCGCTCTAGAAGCTACTTTCTCGTTCCCTATCTCTCTAACCTAAGCTCAGCTGATCATATCTATAGCTTAGACGAAGGAGTTCATATCTGAACTGATCCTTATTGTAAAGGACTCCTTCATAGTTGGAGAGTTTTTCAAACACTTAGTTTGATACCTTGTAAACTGAGACTTGCTCAGTATAAATCTCAAGACAGTGTTTGTCCAGCGTACAAACCAACTGAGACTATCTCAATATAATACATAGCCTCCCGATCTTTTGGGATAGTGGACGTAGGATTGTTGGATCCGAACCACTTTAAAAATTGCCAGTGTTCTGTGTTCGTTTTTCTATTTTAGCTGTTGCATTAATTACTGTGCATACTGAAAATATCTTTAAAATCATTTAACTGAGTTTCAGCAAGCCTAATCGACTGCACTAACATACTGAAACTATTTTGTTAAAAACGTTTTCGAAACTCAACTGAATTTGGGCCTACACATTCCCGCACTACTGAACTTTATCTGAACAATACTGAATTCTAACTCTAGTCGCCTAGCGTGGCCTCGCAAAGTCGGCACTCTACCATGCGATTCAGAATAACTTATTTGGTCTACTGAACTTATTCAGTACGACACTCTCCTGAAAAGGACTGTTCACGTTTAAAGTTGAGAAATCGGTTTTCAGGTGTATTCACCCCCCCTCTACACCTGAACATTTATTCTCGGGACCCACAATTGGTATCAGAGCAGGAGTTCTATAAGACTTTTGTTATTCTGAAACTGGTCTACTTGAACGAATTCGGAAAATGTTTTCACTGCATATCATTCTTCATTCATATCATTATTTACTATGTCTGATATGTCAGGAATCAGGATGGTACCCATGTTCTCAGTAGAGAACTATGGAGTATGGCGAGTCAGAATGGAGGCTCATCTGACTTCCCTCCATGACAGCATGACAGAAGTTCTAGAGGACGGACCTATCGTTCCAATGGTTGATAGCGTCGTAGCTCAGGACCCAGCACAAGGAGGAGGAATGGTGACCGGGAAGACGATCCCTAAAGACAGAAGTCTCTTCACCCCTGAGGAGAAGAAGCTTCACAACTTAGACCGAGTCACCAGAAACGCCATACTGACCACTCTGAGCGATTCCTATCTCGGAAGAGTTCAGGACTGCAAGTCCGCGAAGGAACTCTGGATGCTTTAGTGCTACTAAGTCGGGGGACTCAGAAGATCAAAGCAAATAAACTTGCGCTAGAACTTCAGAAGCTGGAGAGACTGTCTCTCATGCCTGGTGACTCCATTGAAGATCTCAACGTCAGATTCACGGATCTGATGAACTCTATCAACGGGCTGGGAAAGATATTCTCCAACCCAGAGATGAATCTCAAAATTTTGAGGGCACTGCCAGACGGTCACTGGACTCCCTTTGCTACTTTATTGCATCATTCTGATTTAGATATTGTTACTCCTGACCATATCTTTTTAGAACTTAAAGTTGAGGAGTTCGAGTTTGGTCTACCTCAAGGAAAGCAGCAAGCTGAAGCTGACACCCAAATTGACCAGGCTTTTAAAGCATCAGTCAGCACAATAGCTCCGACATCTAGCAAGGTTGAACCTTCACTTAGTGATCTACAAGAAGGAAACATGTCTAAGAAGTACGCGCTGCTTGCCGTAAAGTATCAGAAAGAGAAGGAGAGGCGCAGAAAACTCTCAAGAGTCGTCAGAGACTCCAAGGGTAAGTCTGAGTATACACCTAAGCGCACTCCTGACTCACATAATTCTGAATGCAGGAAACAAGAAGACTCAGCTCAGTCGAACGACAGCGAGAGCAAAGAAGAAAGAATCACTACTTGCTATAACGGCAAGAAGCCGTGACACTATCGCATGATTGTCCTAAGTTCGACAAGCTCGCCGAAAGAGCATCACGTAAAGCTCGAAGGGAGAAGTTCATCAAGAAACGATAAGCATATATTGTCGGTGAACTCTCAGACGACTCAGATGAAGTCGATTCCTTCATGGATTCATTAGACGATGAAGCGGCATTCATGGCCGTGGAGCTTGAAGAAGACACTGAAAAGTGTCTCATGGCAGGAGAAGAGGATGAGGTAAACTCTCACGCTCCATTTAGCACCTCTTCACACCGCACACTCGATACTATTTCAGGTGCAGATGAGAATCTGGACGTCGCGATCGCATACGAAGAACTACTCGACGAGTAGATTCAGATGAGTCTGCAACTCAGTAAGACTCTTCAGGAGTTAGATACCCTGAAAGTGGAGAATCAGAGACTTTCTTAGGAGAGTCAGGTTGCTACTGAGTCATAAGGACTTGTGTTGAGACTCAGGGAGCAGATAAACTCTCTGATGACCAAGTCTCAGCATCAAGAAGATCAGATCTTAGTACTGACCAATGACTTGACTAAGAAAGATACTGAACTGAGTCTACTGAAGCAAGAGTTGTCAGGACTTCAGGCCGAGCATGAACTGCTGAAGAAAAGTGATGATGTCTGGAGGAACCTGATGACAGAGCGTTACATGGGCGCTGAAAAGAAGCTCGAGGCGATGCTAGCAAGTAACAAGCCTAAGCACTGCAAGGAGGGACTTGGATTCAGCCATGGAGCCTCCTTATCTGCCCCCGTACGCTTAGAAAACCGGCTAGCTGATAGGTTTGTTCAAGGGGAGACCATCAATGCAGAGATTCAGAACCCCTAGCCAAGAACAAACAAAAGATGAAGGCACCTCATCCCAGCTATCAGCACTCTGACAAGAAGATCAGTACCAAATCACCCTAGTTCGGCCCAAGGGGGAACCAAGGAAAGCTAAGCGGGCCGATCGGATGGGACCTCCACAGCTGACCCATCCAAACTCGGATGATCCCATAGTCAGAAGAGGACCTAAGAGTCAGAAGAAGAAAAAGAAAGCCGTACAGAAGGCAAAGGTTAGTAGTCCACCTACTCAGAAGATCAGGACTCCTGGACCTGTAAAGCTTACGAAGTCGGGATCGACCGACCCAATGGGTCAAATATGTTGATCAAAGTGGGAAGAAACTGCCCGAGACCACCGTGGTCGTAAGACGTATCCGGGTTTCCAAAACTAACATCTAAGGACCCAAAATAAAAATAAAGGGTACCTAAATATAATTCTCGTTTGCGGGTGCACAAGGACCCTTGGTATGTGGACAGCGGATGCTCAAGACATATGACATACCAAAAGGACCTACTGAAGAATTATACTACTGAAGAAGGACCCCGAATCGAGTTTGGAGACAACACAAAAGGCTATACCAGAGGCTATAGAACACTCAGCATTGGAACCGCAATAGTTCCAAGAGTATCATACGTTGAAGGACTTCAGCATAATCTTCTCTCTGTTAGTCAATTTTGTGATAACTGGAATAGAGTGATTTTTTACGCTGGTTTCTGTGATGTCATTGATAAATATATAGGGAAAACAGTGTAATTAGGTTCGCGCAAAAAGAATATCTACGTAGCTGACTGGAACTCAGCTGAACCTGAAGCTTGTTTGTTGGCGAAGAACGAAAATAGAACGGGGTGGCTCGGGCACAGAAGACTCAGCCATCTCAATTTCAAGACGCTCAACAAACTAGCTAGAAACACTCTAGCAAGAGGACTGCCGAATGAAGTTTTCAGCAAAGACACTCAGTGTGAAGCATGTCTGAAGGGAAAGCAAACAAGGAATCAAAATCCTCCGGTTCCATCTCCTTCCACTGATGGAATCCTTCAGCTGCTACATATGGATTTGTTCGGTCCAGTCTCTCCGGTGACGATCAGAGGCAAAAAGTATGCTTTAGTGGTCATTGATAACTACTCGCGCTACATATGGGTCATATTTATTGCCAACAAGTCTGACTTCAAAACAGAGTTACCAACGCTTCTGAAAAAGCTCAGTGTCGAGAAGAACACCAAGATCATCAAGATACGTTCAGATAGAGGAACTGAGTTCCTGAATTCTATGGTGGAGGAGTTCTGCAAAGCAGAAGGCATAGAGCATGAGACGTCTGCTGTGCGCACGCCTCAACAGAATGGGGTTGTTGAAAGGAAGAATAGAACACTCAAAGAAGCAGCAAGGACCCTGCTCGCAGACTCAAGACTCCCACCCAAATTCTGGGCAGAAGCTACTAACACTGCATGTTATACTCAAAATAGATCTCTACTGACAAAGCAGCATAAGAAGACACCATATGAATTATGGAACGGCAGGAAGCCTTCTTTATCTTATTTCCATATTTTTGGGTGTTCGTGCTTTATCCACAATAATGGGAAGGATCAGCTTGAAGACTTTTTATAGCAAGTCGATCGTGGAGTCTTCTTAGGATACTCCCGGCCGCCTAGCCTTCAGAGTCTTTAACTATCGGGCCCTTTGCGTGGAGGAAAGCCCTCATGTTGTTTCTAATGAGTTTGCTACTGAAGATAGGAGCAGGAACTCTAAACCTGAATTTGAGGACATCAGTAAGCAGCTACAAGATCTGAACTTGAAAGATAAAGTTGAAAAGATCCAAATTGTGTTGGGATGATGATTCGTATGAAGAAATCGAAGATAAGTCTACCGAATCTCACCAAGAGTGCAGAAGTAGCTGAACAGATTGACTCTACTGAATAGAGTCAATCCCAGGTAACTCAGGCCAATGAAGAAACCCAAGTGGTAACTGAGACCTCTACTGAGAATAATAATTCAGGGGGAACAAATGAAGTTCCTGAGCTAAATGCCCCTGAACCCCGGTGACTCAAAGAGTCCTACTCTTGTAATCGAATTGCTTCAATCTCATAATAGTACGATTGAAATGCCTAACTCACCTACTATCCCGTGTTGAACAAATTTCGATGAAGAGTTGAAACATCGTAGATCGTGGCCGGACGCTCACACTTCTGATTTGATTATTGGAGATCCTTCAGTAAGCGTAAAGACAAGATCCCGATTCTGTCAGGGAGAAAGCGCTTTATATTCCTGCTTCTTGAGGATGCACTCAAGGATGCTGATTGGATCAAAGCTATGCAGGAGGAGCTGAATCTGTTCACGAGAAACGAAGTTTGGGAGCTTGTTGACAGACCCCGGCATCAACATGTGATTGGAACCAAATGGGCCATCAAGAACAAGCGAGATGAAAACAACGTTATAGTAAGGAACAAAACAAGACTCGTTGCAAAAGGCTATTGTCAAGCTGAAGGAATAGATTTCGATGAAACTTTCGCTCCAGTCGTAAGGTTGGAGGCAATCAGACAATTCCTAGCCTACACAACACATTAGCGATTCAGAGTTTATCAAATGGATGTGAAGTCTGCGTTCCTGAACGGCGTGCTGAAAGAAGAAGTCTATGTAGAACAGCCTCCCAGCTTTCAGTAGGGACATCAGGTCTACAGACATAGAAAGGCTCTGTATGGGTTAAAACTAGCACCCAGGGCTTGATACGATACCCTGTCTGAATTTCTTCTTCAGAAAGGTTTTTAGAAAGGCACAATAGACCGCACATTATTCAGCATTCGACTGGAAGATGACATTTTACTTGTGCAGATCTACGTAGATGACATAATCTTCGGATCAAAGAACGTCATCATGTGTCAGCATTTTGAGAAAATGATGAAGGACACGTTCGAATGTCAATGATGGGAGAGATGAACTATTTCCTCGGCTTTCAGGTCAAACAATCTGAGAAGGGAACGTTCATCAATCAAGGCAAATACACTCAAGACCTGATCAAGAAGTTCGGTTGCACATCCGACAAACCAGTCAAGATCCCGATGAACACGAACATGATAATCGATCTTGATAAAGAGGGAGTATCAGTAGATCATACTGAATTTCGTGCTATCATTGGTTCTTTATTATACTTAACATCTACTCGACCTGACATAACTTATGTTGTAGGTGTCCGCGCCGATTTCGAGGCGAATCCTAAGCGTAGTCACATGGACTCAACAAAGAAGATTCTCTCGCTATCTCGTAGGAACACCCGATATGGGTTTATGGTATCCAACTGATGATAATATTAACTAACCGGTTATTCCGATGCCGACTACGCAGATGTAGAATTGATCGAAAGTCAACTTCCGAACGTGCCGGTCCTTGGCGGGAAGATGATTTCATGGTTTTCAAAGAAACAAGGATTCGCAGCAACGCCAACTACCGAAGCTGAATATACGGGCTGCCGGAAGTTGCCGCGCCCAAATCCATCGGGCCGAGACAGCGGCTACGCGACTATGATGTTATTCAGAATGAAGTGCCGATCTTCTGCGATAGAAACAGTGCAATTGCAATCACTCAGAATCATGTACTTCATACAAGATGCAAGAACGTGGACATCAGACACCACTTCATTCGTGATCATGTCGAAAAGAAGGATATCAGGATGGAAAAGATCCATACTGACCACCAAAGGGCAGATATACTGACCAAGCCTCTAGCTGAAGCCGATTCGTGAGAACTTTCGGAGAGCTAGGTCTGCTGGACCCTACTAACTCCAGTCAGTATGTGGATTCAGGAGAGGAGCATTCAGCAAGGGGGAATGTTCACTCTCAGTACTGAGTAAATTCAGCACGTAGAGACTGATCAACCATCTACACGAGGTATTAGCTGACTACGATGTTCAGCTGACAGGTTTGCGTATCCCTACTCAGTAGCCAATGAAATATTCTGTGCATTTATGACCCAGATTCAGCTTCGTATTCGATGCCTTATGAAATTTCATTTAATATAACAGTTTACATTAAATACACGAATTTCTATGTAAAGTATGCTGAACTCTGCGGCGCATATAATGCATGTCGTATCAAGTTACTTATTTGGCTATTTACAACTGTATTTTGACTTAGGCGGCTAAAATGATCATTACCTATTTTATAACATTGAATCCTAGCCGTCCATCTCAAAAAGCTATTTCATACTGAACCGTAGATTATTAACTGTTCATTCTTTAACATATATAAACACGTTCAAAGTTTAGAAACTGCCATTTTTACTCTGCATATTTTCGAACCCTAGTTTTCTGAGAAAAGCCTTGCCTCCTTGCACATCCTTTTTCAAAACTCTCAGAAAATCTTTGGTAAACTTTTCATGATCATTCAGTATCGTATATGTTAATTTCAATATCTTCGTTCGATACTGATTTCTTATTCTTGCAGATTACTGAGTATGGCAGGACGCGATGTTATCGTTCTGAAGGATAGCAAGAAATCCTTGAGAAGGACCGCGTCTGGTGCGAGCCCATGATGGAATTTGACGCATGTGAGCTTGAATATATGGAGGATATCTTCGACACTCTAAGAGCGACTGGCCTAGAGGGTTTTCTATCGAGGAAGCCATCCTACTTCCTCCCGCGCCAGATTGTTGAGCTTTACTTGAACTCAGAATCAGTAGAGGGTCATATCCGATGTAGATACGTCATCCATTCAGTAGGCGACCCCTCCCGTGCAGTTTCTGAGATAAAGACGATGTCGATCAAAGAAGCTCTTCAGTGAAGCTTCCGTCTTCCCAGTGAGGGATTCAACACTGTGGCCTACAAGGACGATCTGATGGATGAATACTTAGAAGAATTCCCGCGGAAGCCAACAACGCTCGTAGCAAAGATTCCCAAAAGAATGCCATGCTTCCTCGGATAGAGCGTTGGCCGACATAGTGACTCAGTTGCTGATGAGTCAGGCCGGGTCCTTTGATCAAGTGTCAAAGCCGAAGATTCAATTGATGATGGCCATTCATGATCGTGCTTAGATCAATTGGACCGAATTCTTTCTGAAGGAATTCATGACACAGTCCGCAAAATTCGACAAGACAAATTTTCGCCTCGCTGTGAAGGGAAAATTGTTATATAGACTGAAGCTATCAGTAATGATAGAGGACTTCCGCGGAACGGACAATATCACATATGCCGACAAGTAATACTTCAATCCGAAGGTTCGCTTTCCAGAGCAGGGGGCACCGACCCTTCAAGCAGATAGGATCGTGGCCTCGCTAATCCCAAGATAGGAGCTCGAAGACCTCCACTCCCACGAAGAAGAGGTCCCCTCCTAAGTCTACTAGGAAGACCCCTACCAAGAGGTCAAGAATGTCGGTGAGGTCGTACCAGAAGTAGTGCCAGAAGTGAATGCTGAACCACCTCTGCAGCTGAGGGATGAGTCCGAATCCTGAGAAAAGACTCTGTTAGTAGAGAAGGCCGTCTCCACTGAACGAGGCGAGATAGTGGACCAAGGGGTCCAAGCTGAACCGATTCCAACCTCTCAGAGCCCCTTGGATGTTCCACCACTGAGCAACATTCCTTCTGCTGAGAAGCAACCGTCTCCCATAGAAGTTGAAGATTCGGAGACTGCTTCTGAGTCAGAATCCATCGGGATAGAGGCTTTAGCTCTCCAATCACGAGCCTCCCGAGAAATTGCTGAACGGATCCCAGAAATAGCCAGCCACAACGATCTAGTCACGAACTGTTATTGTACTGTAATTGGTCTGGGATGCATGAAAATCGAAGCGCGACGCGCAGAAGGATGGAAAAGGGTGAAACCCTAGAAACTGGCAGAATACGACCGCCAACTTGCGATGGCGTGCGGGGGCACATGTAAACGAATTTTTCCAATATGTTCAGATAGTTTTGTTCGTTTTTTCGTTAGCTTCGTCTGGATAGGTCGCACAACCCATTCCAATTTCTGGTTTGTCCGGAATAGCGTCGGAAAGGAGAAGTGGTCGTGCTGTCCAGAAAAGCCCTAAATTGGAAGAAAACCCTAATTCTTCATATCAGAATTCAAGGCCCAGACTCAGAAGTTTGTCTATGGAGAAGACTAAACTTCCATGCACTTAATCCCGAAGGGCAAGTTATTATATGGGACCAAGGTGTCCATTTTGATTGAAGATCACTGCCCGGGAAATGTGGCCTTTGCTGACATGCACTTCTTTAACAAGAAGAATGTTAAATTCGCTAGTGCAAATGGCAGCCTGAAAAGTCCATCGGACGGGGACTACACGATAAGCGTCCCCCCGGAAATCTCTTAGGCTCCTCCAATTCAGCAAAAGAAGAGGAAAACGTTGACGAAGCCTGAAGTTGCTGAAGTGCTTCCAGAGCCTATCTCTATTGAGGACTCAGGGTCAGTAAGGAGGACGTGACTCTGAGAGAGAAGGTTAAGAGGATTCTTAGTGAGGAGACTTAGTCTGACCCTCCAGCTGAGGCTTATATCCCACCGACTGACTCCTCGTCCACTATTCCCACCTCAGCCCTGCTAGCTAAGAGCAGAGCTACTAAGGAATTCGCAGATGAAATCCCCGAGATCTTAGATCATGCTAATTTTGTGGATATAGCCGTCAGAGATAGGGTACAAATGCGTTTGAGATTCATGGAATGGGATCTGTTGGAAGAGATGATCCACCTAAGGACAGCTTCTGAGTTGGCTAAAGACGAGCAGACTCTTAGAGAGGAGATTGGCTATTGTGAGCCATCTGACATTGCCTCAATGGAGGATCTTGGAGCCGCCATGCTAATGCTCCTGAGTTAGAAGGGGCAATCTGATCAGCCTCCTCAGCCCATGACTCAGTCTGACTCACAATGCGACACTCCACCCAAGGATGCAGACCAGGGAGGATCTGCTGAGGGACAATCTCCCAGGGATGACTCACCACCACCTCCTCCTGAATCAGGCGCAATCGTCCCTACGCCATCCCAATCTCAGCCGAGCAAAGAATCTCGATATCGATCGCCGAGATTAGGGATCTGAAAGTGGCATCGATTAATAAGTGTATCAACGCCAGGGTCACAAGAACCGTCTCCTCGCGATAGAAGTGAACACCAAGTGGAGCCAATTCACATATGCTCAGACCAAGACGTTGGGTAGCTTATCTGCTGAAGTTTAGAGGATCAACACTCCCACTAAAGTAAATACTGAAGCGATCCTCACAAAAGCACTTGAAGCACAACGGACCAATCTAACATCTCAGTTTTTGATCATTTTGCAGAATCACGCCAAAACATTTTCTCGGGAAATGGCTTCCGCAACGTATCGGGTCCTAAAGACAGTGGAAGGGCGCCAAAGGCTCGCTCCTGAAAGTGTCACTAAGACACTTGTAGAACAACATGCCGCATACACACATATCCGGAAGGAAGTCGTTGATTATGTGGAGGCATATCTCAAGCATATCGAAACATCTAAGTCGCCTCCTCGAAAGCCATAAACTCGGAGCATGACAAGAGATGGACTTCGTATACAGACGCAACTGGTGATGTTGCAGCCTCTCTCGAGTCTATCAGAACATCTATCGAGGAGATGAACAACAAAGTGATTGCCTTGGAAACTATAATAGATGATGCCAAAAAGGGGGAAAGTAGTAGATCTGCACAACTAATGACCCTCTAAAAATCTGAAGAGGCAGGTCCCAGCGCAGCAGCAGCAAGCAAAGGGGAAGGAAAGGGCAAAGAAGTTAAAGGCTCAGGAGAGCCTGCTGATGAGGCTATCATTGAAGTGGCTCAGTACCTGGAATCTCTACCTGAAGAAGAGCCACTACTGAAGTCAGCAGCAGCTAAAGATAAAGGCAAAGGCAAAGCCCCTGCCTCTCCCTCTCCCTCTCCTCCTAAGAAGCTCAAGTTCAAAATAGGCGAAGAGCTGATAGATTATGACAAACAGCTTGTGCGTCAGCTTGAGAAGGAAGATGCCAAGAAGACCAAGACTAAGAAAGGTGTACTGATCCCTACTCCAGTTCCTACCAGAACTCGACCAGTACAGCCTAGGCAATCCAGGTCTATGGTAAAGATACCGACTAAGTCCACACAAGCTGAGAAGCCTGCATCTTCCAAGTCAAAATCAGCTGAACCAGGCGACTCAGACCTACAGATTATCCCTACTACTGAGCCGTCGAAGAGACAGGAAGCTGAAATGAAGGAAATATGGGATAGCTGTGAGAGAGGACTTGACAACTGAGGCCAGATAGATCCGAGAAGCTAGAGAGCGGATTCGCCTAGTTGATCTGGAGGCGCTCAGGCTAAGAATGGAGAAAGAAGCACGAGAAAGAGTTCTCGTGAAGGACAGAAGTATCCCTACAGCCTCCGATTTTTTCAGGAGAAGGGTACCTGTCAATGAGGTGAAGAGAGTGATATACAAAAGGACCGATGAGTGGGTGCCTTACAAGATCAACCAGAGATGGGAGCAAATCAAAGTCAACTTCATTAAAAGATTCTATGTCTGGAAGATACTCAAAGAGGAATCTGATCCTGAAGAAGTATTCGAAGATTTTCTGAAATATCTGGATCCCTCACTCTATGCTGAAATTTAGACTATTCTGGAACAGTCCGGTCAGACTCTTAAAACACCTCAATTTAGAACCTTACCTCCTCCTCTGACACATAGAGGCAATATATGCAAGAAGGAGATTGAAGAAGAGATCTTTCATGCTATCAACAACAAAGGTTTGGACAAACATGATGAAGAAGACAAGGAAGATATTAGGGCCCTGAGGCAGCGCATATATTCAAGGATAATGGCCTTGATCTTCCGGAGAAGAAGTTTGTTGATTTCAAAGCTCTGATGCAACTCTTCAAGAAGAAGTCCAGCTGACTGCCTTCTAGTCTTCTAGGTCTTTAGAGTAGAATGTAATGTACATGTATCTTCTTTATCTCATATATGACATATCTTTTCTTTTCGCCTTCGAAAACTACTCATTGTCACTTGGTTGTGTACTTATCTTTCAACACTATTGATTACGGAAGTAATAAGCTCACACACTCAAATATCTGCTTATATGTTTCTCTTTGTTTCAGTGCTAAGATATTCTTTAAGAGAAACTGCCTTTTCTCTTCTATAGGGGGAAATTATTTTTAAGTATGATACGGGGAATATGCTTCTCTGTTTTGTGGGAAATTATTTTTCAATGTGTTGATTAGATAGCTAGCCTGATAATACTCTGATACTTCTCTTTATGAGAGGTTCAGTTATATGACATTTCTCCATATTTGTGTTAATGCTCTGATACTTCTCTTTAATGAGAAATTCAACATGCCTGAAATTTATTTGATAATGTTGCTCTGATACTATGCCTTGTTTACCTTGTAATATTCTCTTTAGCATTGTCAGTATCAGTAGTTGTCGTAAAATATTTTGGCATCATCAAATAGGGGGAAATTGTTGGGATGAATATATATATGATAAGATTTGAAGATCCCAAAACCCCTAGCTGAATGATGGGCCTTCGATATTGTAATAGCTTAGATGAGTTCAACTGTTAGAACTTAGTAGGTTAGAGTTCAGTAGTTGTGGATTCAGTAGAAGATTCTCGCACTCAGCCGAAGAACTCAGTGTCGAGAAAGTCAGTTGGTCTATCAACCACCAAGTGAATCTATAAAGGAAATTGAGCCAGCGACTGAATCGTTCAGACGAACGTCGATAGAGGATAATCAGGTGAAGGTCTGAGGATTCTGAGGAAGTTAACTCATCGTACCTTGAGTTTGAATGAGCCTCACCAACTCTCATATACCTCGACCAATAAGAAGCCGACAACGCCTTACCTGCTCTGCCATAAATCTGCTCCTAGCCGGAAAAAGAGGAAAACTCTACAGTGCCTCTACTCAGCATTCGAATTATAGTGGCCATTTTTCTTGTCTTATTCGACACGTGTCTAAACTCCCTCTAATGGATCTATTCACAAATCGAAGACTATAAATAGAGAAGTGTCTTCATGCAGAAAGACAACAAGGGAACCAAAGCGATCAAAGCTAAAACACTCTAGCGAACTTACAAGCGACATTCAATCGAAGAACTTACTCTTAGACTTAGCATCTTTTTAGTTCTTCTCTCTAGAGAATTATTGTTCCCCTTTCTCTTTCTAAGCGTACTTATTGTAATACTCAATAGCTTAGAACCTCGAAGGAGTTCATTTTATTGATCTGTTCTTATTGAAAGAACTCCTTCCTAGTTGGAGAAAAGTCTAACTTTAAACGGTTAAGAATTGTACAGTCACTACGACTATAAGTAGATATCTGTCCTGCGAACAGATTGACTGAGGCTTGCTCAGTATAAGAAAATAAGTGAGAATCTGTTCTGTGAACAAATCAACTGAGGCTTGCTCAGTATAATTAATACAAGAACTCATGCTTAGTTCAGGACAGTGGACGTAGGACCTAGCGTGTCCAAACCAGTTTAAAAACTGTTGTGTTGATTTTACTGTTGCATTGATTTATATGTTCATTCAACATCCAGCTGAGTTTTAATCAAACAAGCATAAATCTGGTTTTCAACTGAAACGTTTATTTTAAAGGCCTACACTTTCGCACACAACTCTTGTACTGAACTACTGTTCACTGACATAAGTCAGTAGGAATGTACTCAGTAGGAGAATTTTCAGCCCACACAATTGAGAAAGCATATCTGGCTCACTGACAAAGTTCAGTCGCAATCTTCAGCTAAAGCTGACTTTCGTGTTCTGAGTTTGAATTTGTATTCAGGTGTATTCAACCCCCCCCTTACACCTGAAACACGTCTCTGGACCAACATTTTATTCTTCGCGAGCACGTTTTATTATGTGCACTTAGAAATTGCATACTTTATGATTTTTGTGGCTTATCATAAATCTGAACAGAAATTTTGAACAAAAAGACTAAGTAATTTTTAAAATCTAATGTTTAATTAGATTCCATTAAATTGGATATTAAACACTTAATCGAACCTCCATTTAATTGGACTCTACACAAAAGTAGTAAGATTATATTAGTAAACATCCACCTGCGTGGCTTGCTTGCGTCTTTGAGCTACAAGTTTTGTGAGATGAGTTTTCCAAAATAATATTTAATTATTATTGAGTAGTGGGACCGAAGCCGTAAACGTCCACCTACGTGGCTTGCGTGCCTAGTAAACACGAGTACTCTAGAAGATAATAATTAAATAGGATGGCTAATTAGATCAAATTGAATGCGGCGCGGTTCTCGTAAGTATGTCAATTTCAATAATTTGATTCTAATTTGGTCAAATTAATAGCAATTACTTAGATGTCACCGCAGGTTCAATTCACTTCCCTTGAAGTCCCTTCCCGCGTTTTAATATTGACATGGTCCGAATATTGAACTATTAATTTCATTCGCCTT
The DNA here is from genome assembly GCA_028984105.1 of Lavandula angustifolia. NCBI lineage: Eukaryota > Viridiplantae > Streptophyta > Magnoliopsida > Lamiales > Lamiaceae > Lavandula > Lavandula angustifolia. Next base: position 3,735,622 of record CM054814.1, on the reverse strand, counting down.
AAGAACCTAGGCGTGGATCGGAAATAAAGAGCTAGGTAAATAGTTTGGTTTAGTGGTTACGCTAGTAAGTTTCTTACATGCTTTTAAATTTTTAAACTATATATTTCGAGATATGTCCCGTTTATAAATTTCATAAGTTCCTAATCAGTTTCACCAACCAAACCCTAACGGGTTTAATAATTTCATAGAGTGGAAGAGATATCTTGCCCTCCCAATAAATACTCTTGCAAGGTCCTATAAGAACTTCTATTTTAGGATTATTATGTCTAAGATTGAGATTACTCTGAGTAAGTTACTCAATTCTTTGGTAGCGGTCAAAGAGGTTATGAGAACGGGTAAGGGTGCTCAAGTCTTGAACATCACTAGTAGCTCAAGGAATCCTCCGAAAGGCGGAAACCAGAAAAAGAGCATAGAAGGTGGACATTTCAAGAAGAGTAGTGGGAGTAAGATAACGGTCCTCACCGATGGCATACGAATGCTAAAGGAGAAAGGAAGGTTCTTCAAGTGTGGTAAGAAAGGACACTAGAAGAATTGTTATCCAGGTGTCAAGGCAAAACAGAAAGAGACGCAAGTCGCTCTTGTAAATGAGACTGTTCTAGTTTCCTCTTCTACCCATGAGTGGGTAGTGAATTCGGGGGCAACAGATCATGTTTGTTACACCTTGTAAGGTTTCTTGCAGAAAAGGTAATTAAGCGATGGCGAGGTGGTATTCTCAATGGGCAATGGATCGAGAGTTCCTGCAATTGCCATTGTAAATTTACATCTATCTTTTGATAGTTCTGTTTTAGTACTTAAAGATGTTTATATGTGCATGAGTTTAGACGAAACATAATTTCTATTTCAAAACTCTACACCATGGATGACTATAAATCAAGTTTTGATAGTGATGTTTCCATCATGAAAGACGGTGATTTTAACTGTGGAGGGCCATTAAGCGGATCTTTATATACTATTAATTGCTAACCGCGTGATTATGTTAATATTACTTCCTCATCATCAAACAATAAGAAGAGAAAAGAATCTTCTAAGGTAAATCAAACTTATCTATGGTATCTATGTCAGGCCAGTACTTCCACACAAAGTACCTCTTAATGTATTCAGCTTTGAGAGTTTCCCATTTCTGAGTCCGCTCCCATGGCATCCATTGGTCAATCCTTGGCCAGCTGTGAATCTTCAGATCAGTGAGCGTCTTGCCTCGCCTATACTTATACAGAATTTCAGCTTCCTTATCAGGCACTCTCTCTCGACCCTCTTTCTCTGTCCTCAGTCTCAAGGCTTCTAAGTCAGCAAGTCTAAGCCTCTCTCTAGCTTCACCGATTTGCCTTGCTTCTGTTGTCCTGTCCAGAGCCCTCTCCATCGTGTCCCATATTTCTTT